>JABASH010005828.1:0-11472 GCA_019776445.1 Tomocerus maximus
TTGGTTGATCCATCTGCGATCAGATTTTAGATTTGCCAACCCAAAAGGCATGTTTACTTCTGCGAAGACAAAAGTAAACAAAAGTCTGCGCTTCTGCGATCTGCAACTCTGCAACCAAAACTGAATTGGCCTAATATCTTCATGACACACAAAATTTATTTCATTATATTTGTTTTAGTTACACTTCATTTACACCCTTATATTTAAGTTTGAGTTAATTTTAACCGACTATAAAACAAAATTGTCATAATATGCCCACAAAATAGAATACCCATAATTGAATAAAATTCTTAAAAGTTGTTGTATCAGGGAGCAGTCCCATGATGTCTGATTTTTGATATTTGAGTTTTAAATACTTTAAATAAATCAAAACCAAAATTTACCAACCTTATTTATTTAGAGTGTTTAAAACTCAAATATCAGAAATCAGCCATCATCGGATTGCTCTGGAGGAATATAATTTTCTAAGAATTTAATTTTTCAAATTAGATGGAGGTTGACCCGAAATACTGTCAGGAATACACTCATTCTCCGTATTCCTCCACTATGCTAACTGACAATTAGCATAATGCAGGGATACCGTTAGACTTATCTCAAGACAAAGAGATAAGTCTACACACAACAATAAATCTGGACTTTGACTTCCAACTGTCAACAAGCTTCCTGGAACTACCTACACACACAATCATCCGAGTGATTGGTGCCATTCTCTTTGTTCCAGCTACAATTATTTATCTTTGATCAATTTTTGGTGTGAAATAAATTGTATATCACACCCCTAATTATTATATTGTATCATCATACAATTCATTACCTACCTACATTTAGCATTTAATTAGTAATTAAGTTTAGTTAGCTAGTGACACTGCTACCTTCCGAAATAACTATTCCGGGAATAGTTACACGGAAATCTTAAGTGCCCTGAGAATACTAATCACGGAATAGGCGAGCACATAATAAACAATAAAAGTTAATCTCTAGGAGACAAGGCCAAGGGCACGATACTGATCCGTCCATTCCGATCGATTTTCGCAAAAACCATTGAGTATGCTAGGTAGGTAGGCAGTGTAGGTAGTTATGAGAAACCTTGTAAATATATGATTTGGAGATGTTACAGAAAACCTTACAGTAATTACGCGTCAGCTCATGCAAAACGCGGAGTTACAGTATTAGCTTTATGAAGATACAGAATGCTAACAGCATCAGCATCTACTAATACTAATATAAATTAAATAGAACCTACTATATAGAACATTGCAACTTTGTTAAAAACTGGCTGCAAGTTATTAAATTTAAATTCTCAAACTATCTACAATTATATTTTGTTTTTGTGGACAGCGAAATATCCAGAAAACACTTAAAACATTTGAGGAACGGGAATTTTAACACTAAAAGTTGTACATCTGGGCGCAATGACACTTGACAAACCAGTGTTCGTAATATGCCACTTTTAATTGTTTTTTTACCATGTAAAAATGCACTTTAGTGGTAAAATGATATTAACACTTATTAAATATCGGCTTGCCGACTATTTTATGTGAATGCACAAAAACTCTGTCCGTTAGTCTGTTAGTTGTGGTCATCTACCTACTTCTTTCAAACGCGATAACTCTTTAACCATTCAACTTTTTTACATGCGGTTCTTTTAACTGAAAATATATAGGCAAAAATGAAGGTCTGATTGATTTTTGGACAAAATCGAACATACCCCCCTGACTGGGGGAGGGGTTCAAAACCTTCAATCAGTATAACTTCCGTTCTATTCATTACATAAAGTCTTGTGGTAGCTCATTTGAAAGCTAATAGGTCGGGGAATACAGCTGTGTAGGTTAATGATGTGTAGAGGACAAAGGTCAAAAATCTGAAAATCAATTTACCTTCCAAACTGTTCATCGTAGAAAGTAGTGTGATTGCTCATTCAAAAGCTAACAAATCACAGAACACAACTGTTTAGGTCAATGTTGTTTAGAGGTCAAAGGTAAAAAAACTGAAAATCTCTTCACAACTTCCCGTTCTACTCATCGTATAAAGTCGGGTAGTGGCTCGTTTGAACAATGTTTCATCGGATTTTACTTTTATTTGTAATAAGTAGTTGAATATTATGATACTTGTAACATATATATTCCATTCCTAATTGGGGTACAGCGTTTGGTTTTAATGTCAAAAGGCGGATTTAATTGATTGAAGCTAAATTTCCCCCACTGGAAAGTGGTAAATGGTATTTTGTACACTTTTGACAACCAGGCACCGACATTTTATAATTTAATAACCACATCATCATTTACATAGTTTACCGTGAATCGAAATTTTGTGGAATTCTTATTTTAGTTAAATAGCTAAATCAACGTTGAATCTTATGACCTATCATTAATTGAGCTCCTTATTACGTTTCTGTTAGTCTTGGCGTTGGTGTAGAGCGTAGGACAGTATGATAAGGGGAGGGGGGGCAACTACTGAACTCAAAATGCTTTAATTTGTGTTTTTTTGTTTCTCTAGAAATTGAAAGTGACAGTGGCGAAAGGATAAACGATAATAAAGGTTTCTTCAGAATGGAAATATTCATGATGTTCATCCTACCTATGGAAATGCTTGCCACACTATTCGCGTCTATGTTTGCTGCTTTTAGACTGACATACGCTGAAAATTTCATTCCAACTGTATTAACATCTAGTAATCCAAGAGAAAACTCACCATTACTGGAGCAAATGCTACGGGAGCTGCTAAATGGAACAATTACTTTTTATCTAGTAATGACTGGTATGGGACCTGTCAACATTTATTTGATTTTTGGTTGCATTTATATTCAATTTACTAACTATTGGACAAAATATCTGTCCAAACAAAACAATACTTCTCAAAACATTAAAATGCTCATTCAGCTAAAGATACACAACAAAGTCCTCAATCAATATACTGTCATCGTTGTCCCAACTCTAATTGTCAGTGGAATGAGTCTTGTTATTTCCACTATTTGTGGATCCGTCAAATTAAGGGGAATTATGGGAATGCCCGCCTATCTCTACATGCCATCGACATCCCTAATTGCACTAATCTTATCAGTTCTTCTACTTCAACAAGCAGCTCTGATGCATTCGAATTCGAGTGAATACATCAAAAAGCTAAGACGTCACAAAAACGCTAATGTAAGACGAGTAGCTCGAGGACTTCAACCATTATATCTAGAAGCAGGACCTTTTGGGTTCATTGATCGTCCATATATCCTCACTTTCATGATGTTCCTAACAGATAAAACGTGTAGCCTGCTTTTGTCCCTCCCTTGAAAATGTATCTATAATTAGAAATATTCAAAGAATTGTAAAATTAATTAATTAATTACCCAATAAAGAAAATTCACCTGCAATACAACGTGAAGCTAACAACAAAAACCTGCAGTATTAGTGTAGGCATCTCGTTACCTGTAATCAATTAAACAAGGTGTTGTTATTTAAAATTATAAATAAACCATAATTATATGCCAGAACAACAACATTCGGTCGGTTGGTAATTATATTGGCGTCAAGCTAACAAAAATGGTTTCATAACTATTGCGAATGTTGATATGAATGAAAATGTTATCAAATATGTGTGTATTAACCAAATGTATCAAATAAAAGTATTCGGCGTTTGTCTATGCATACAAGCAAATATTTATTCTTATGAATCACTGTAAAATATAAAAGAGAAGTACGCACATGAGCTCTTCTCCTCATACGATAATCCACGGAGTGAAAATTATCGCTTGAAAAGTACATTTTATTGGAAAATTTGATTTTGAAGGATAAAAACATATTTCTCAATACAATTTAGAAACCATTTAATTATAGAATTATTATTAGTTATTTTTGTTAATGCAGTTAAGCACTCGAAAACACTAGTAAAATTCAATTACAAATTTCGGCTATTCGCATCTCCCACTAAATAAAATGGCGATGGCAGGGAGACAGGATTTCGCTCTCTACACGGTTAGCAGAAGTTGAGCGAATCGTCCAATGAGCGAGCGAATAAATGACGTATTAAATTCTCTGTTAGGAGCATTGGTGCGCCAACTCCTGTTGAAAGTTAAATTGTACTGTTTCCGTGCCATCGTCAAAATATTTTAACCTAAAATTCAATTCAAACCCTATTTGCCATTTCAAATCGCCAAAGAGTTTAGCTTTCTTTGGTTAGTACCGTTTATAAATCTTAATTTTCTGCAGGATGAAAAGCGTCTAAAGCGTCTGTATCCTGTAAAATTATAAAAGTCGTATCTAAAATCACAAAAATAGACAAAGTTGAGTTGAATAGATGATACAATTGAAAAATAATAAACCATTGTAATAAAATATATGAAAGTTTCGACAGATGACATTCACGTCACTACTATGACGAACTGTGTACAACTCATATTCATTATTTTTACAATTTTAGTATAATAAGTACGTACCATACACTATCTGATGTCCGTGAAGTTATACCATAAGTGTAAATGGATTAGGTTTAATTCATTAGGTGAGAAAACGTGGAACCCTGACTGGGGGAGGGGATCAAAAGTCCAAGTCCGTATAACTTTCTTTCCGTTCATTGTAGAAAGTCGTGAGATAGCTCTCATTCTAAAGGTCTGTGTTGCTGTCTATGGTAGGTATAGAGGTCAAAATGTAAAAAGTATTGATGCGTTTCCAAGTTCGAGACTGTCGATCGCTATGACGGGGAGTACAAACAGCCGTCGTAACATATTTTGACACCTTCACCGGTATTACCTTGGTACGGCTGCGAGCTACTGATGGGATCAAGGAACAAAAATGGACCTTTTTTGCTTTTTTGTAAAAAAGGTAGGAGTAGAAATTTGAAAAAAGGAGTCCTTTTTTGCTTTTCCCTTTTTTACAGCACAAAAATGTCACAGGTTTGGGGCACGCTGATACATATTTCGCTGTATGAAAAAGCAAAACAGGACTGCTTTTGTTAAAAAGGAGTCCTTTTTTGCTTTTTGGTAAAAAGGAGTGCCTTTTTTGTTTCCTGGCTCTTATTGGTTGGACTATTGGAACATTCCAAGATGTTCCAAACACTCCAATATCCCAGGAAACAGAGAGACAGTAACACCGTCACAATTTAGACTTAATCAGTTACCATGATTTTGATTTTTGAAATCGGCCTATTATACACAATTGGCCTACAAAGTTTTTCGGAATCTTATTTTTCAAAAAATTTACATGTAAATATATGGTAACGATGGTAACAACTGCAATTTTACTATTGGGTATGAAAAACCAACTACTGACTAGATGTCCATAGCGCGAGAACCCGCTGGCGTGCATTTTTATTTATTATAATATGGTAATCCTTGTAGTAAATTTATCTTTGCCTTGGCAACCAAAGTCCCCACACTTCCTTAATAAGAAATGTGTGTTAAATAAATTTAGGATACAGTGTAGAGTTAGAATTTTACCCAAAGGCTTTAATTTGGATTGAATAACGCACCCGCACGGGTTGCGGATGCTAAATGCCTTTTTTGGGGGTAAAGCTTAGCCTAGCAAAGTTGTATGGTATGGTAGTAGCAAAGTGCCAGCAACGAGTCTCAGCCTTTACGTCCTTTTTGGCAGTGGCCGCTTTGGATTTATGTCACTACATATAATGTCACTAAATATTTATGAAGCTACATAATATATTATGGGAATAACCTAAAGTGATGCAAATTAAAACCAAAATGACTTATTTCATGCTTTACAAAATTTATATAACTTTTTTTTACCATACCGGCATATAAGATTTTTTATTTTTAACTCCAGAATATTATTCACAATTCTTTTACGAAAATTTGACATTTTATGTTTGCAGTTTCAAGTTGTCAGTGGTCTAGTCGGTGACTTTCAACGGTCATTACAGTGCAAAAAGCAGTCTTTAGATATCCCACATAATTTAGCGCAGACCACCTGGCTAATCTTACGTCGAATAAATCCCCTGCAGTATTCTGCAAGACGCGTCCATTTGGGGATGTAGCTACTACAAAGCTCAATCGATAAACTTATTAAACAAATAGATATTAATGCGAAATAGATATAGAATAAAGATACAATGCTTGAATCATTGAAAGAGAGTTGGTTATTCAAGACCAAGACACTCCGCGTGGATCCGGGTGAAGATATATTTTTCAATTCCATTGCCGTTCTTACTTCCTTTTTCTCAAAGTGATCGTTCCATGTTTCAAATAACCAATAAATTCCTGAGTTCATTAGGCTCTGCAATCTTAAATTCAAAAAATGCGAACTAAATGATTGTGGAATGTCTATTACAGTTTGCTCTTTTAGAAAATTTTCTTCCCCTCGAACAAATTTGATATATCGAAATAAATACTGCTCGTATTTATCCAACCAAGCACTGTAATGGACAAAAGCTGTTTTTAGATCGCATCGTTTCAAAATCTCATAAGGGGTTTCAAATTCCGAAATTGTATTTTTGTCCTTGAAGGTGAAAATCACGAAATGGGAAGGGAATTTAGACAATTCAGTAATATCATGTGCTTTGATTTCTTTCCAAGGATTTTTTGAACGGCACTTTTGTTGACCATTTTTTGATACACATTAGCGGGTACCTTAAACAATTTCGGAGAAATACTAAAATGCTGAAGAATTTCTTTTAGCACGATAATATTTTGAATGCGGTAATTGTACAAAAGAGCTTTAGTTTCATTGTCATATTCACCGATAAATTTGTCACATGACTTATATTCCGAGCTGTTTACTCCAAACATGCTTTCCAATGTATCCGGAAATCTACGATCGTGGCATATAAAATTGTTTGCCCTAGTGGTTTTATACAATAGGCCTGGATTCCAGATATTCCAGAATAGATTGGGCACATCTTCAACTGAATCCTTTAGAAATGACTCGTCTGGGCTTATTATTACAAATTTCTCCAAATCTTGAAAAGATGTGTACATAAATTCGAATTTTTTATGCAGAAACATATCACTGACGATAAGAGATTTGTAGGCATTGCTGAAAATAACTCCAACTACAATCCAAACTCCAAAAGTCAACATCAATTTCATTTTAGTCACTCCAGCTGGAATTAGGACCCCCTGTTCCAATAAAATAGCAAAATGATTATAAAACATTTCCATTAGATTCTTAACATTTTCCAGTCCAATGTGATTTCTGGAGCTGGTTTGCCAGAATACAATTAGAGTAATGACGATGATTGATAGGCATATCAAAATCCAACATATTTCATCATATGGGCTGAGATATAAATCCCATCTTAATACTTTCCGTATTCCAGAACAAGTAACAAAATTCCTCCCCATTTCTCCAGTTATTATACGAAATGACATAAGCAAATTAGATTTTTTAGACGTAGGCATCATATCATCAACATGCGATATGAAACCTTCTATCCCTTTCAAATAGACGGTGGCAATTGCTTGCTGAAAATCAATAGATTGATTCTTCAATGGTATAAATGGGGAAACAGTTGCTGAATAGTTGGATCCCTTTCTGGAAATATTGTAAAATATCAATGTCTTATCAATTCCATTAGTATGAAGGCAATATTCGGGTTTTGGTAACTTGAATCGGTACGAGTCAATATATTCTGTGAAATTAACAATTAATTCCATTGAGATCAGTTTGAAATCCCATTCTAGCAATAATGGATTTGAATGAGGGTTCTGGCAGTTTACAAGACAAGACCCGCAGAGTACTTGAATTTTTTTGAATCCGAAAATGTTTAATTGAAAGTCTATATTGACGATGGGTAAGAAAGCAGTCGTTCGTGAATAATGATGTGCTCGATAGTAATCAGAAATAGATGATTGGGGTGCTATGAGGATATCGTAGCCATTTTCGTTGCAATATTTTAATACTTCTATAGCACGATTAAAATTGTTATGACAAGTTTTGGATAGATATGCATCAATTGACACAAGATCCTTTCCTGTTGTCAAGACAACAATCTTTGTATGCGGGAAAATCCACTTTCGATATTTCCATTGAGGTAGCAGTTCTTCTTTAGGTTTATATTGAACTTGCATAAGGGAGATTGGACCTGCTTGGGTACTGAAATGAGATACAAAGGGAACCTCGTTCTCATACGCAATAGAAATACTGGTCTTTAGGGATAATGATTCAATTATGGTGTCTAATCCCTGGATTTCTAGATTGAAAATCGAGATGCACAATCTGATATTTAAACACAACATAAGTGCTTTCCACAGATATATATTTTGATAAAAATTCATTGTGAGTACCTACTATATAAAATGGTAAGTTTTCTAGAAAACACAAAAAAAACGCATGTGTCTACATGTATTTTAGTACTGACTGATTTACTTTAGTATAGTCAAGCTTTACAGCGAGACTACAGATAAAGAGATTGGGTTTCGGTGTCGATAAGGGTAACTCGGAGGCAGAGTCCAATAACTACCTCGTATCTCGGAATATTTAGACATGACCCCCAATGAAGAGACACACCCACAATCGACGAGATTGATTAGTAATACACTTTATATTATATATACCTAGCTGGAAAATATATTTATTTAGTTCAATATTCCGTTTTGTGTCCTAATAAATATAATGGAAAGATGATAACATGAAACCATTAAAAGTGGCCGTTTCGATGGGGTTCTTATTGTCCCCGTTAATATAATAAGTTGAATATCTTTGCCACTTAGCCGAATTGGAGTTCTCTCGATCTCAGGTGCATTTAAATTGGAGTTTACAGATAAATATGTTTACCACGTTAGGTTAGCCGAACGTATGTAAATATGCTTGAACCTTATACAAATACAGTATCATGCCCTAACAATTAACATACGGTTGAAATTTAAAAATACTTGCGCTTACACTGTATACATACCTCTCACAATACTTTAAATTTTATTTCGTTCTCGTTCCAGAGTTGATCATTCAATTGCACTCACGTCGTGCGGTGCACTCAGTGAACATCTACATAATTATGCTTATGTAAATATATTATGTTGAGTTGTTGAGAGCGTTTCTAGACATTTTGATCTATAAAATAGTTTATTAACGTTGGATCCACGCCTGCCTTCAGGAATCGCCAAATCCTCATCTTATATAATCACGATCACAATTGTGGTAGACTGGGGAACGGAATACTTTGTCTCAGAATATTTTGAAGTAGACTCATCATGGAGCAGTGATTAATAGCTGAAAAATACAAGCATTTTCCTGTGACAAACTGACGTAGAGATATTTGCAATATGACCTTCGACTTCAAAGAAAAAAGGGATTGGGGCAGGCAGGGATTGCAGGTACGCCGTCAATAACATTATTTCTTAAAGACGTGTGGGGCCTTTGGTTTCATGGAAACGATAAATTACTACGGGGATTGCCACAATAAATGCTCGCCAGCGGGTTCAGGCGCTATGGGTAGTAGTTAGTTCCTCATACCCCGTAGTAAAATTGCTCCCATCCTTATCAAAAGGTTTACATGTAAAATCACAGAAAAACGAGAACGCGGTTTTGGAAAAACGTACAGAGATAACAAAAATGCCATAAAAAAGAGGAAAGAATTTGATGACGAGCATGAGGCCCCTTTTTTGGAATTTGTATTTGCAAACATGAATAAAATATCGATAAGCATTCCTTGCTTGTATTTCCCTACTCAAAATTTTCAAAGTCAATTTTCAATGCTTTAAAAAAATATTTTCAAAAATCGGGCTGTCATGCTCGTCATAAATTTTTTTGTAGATTTCGAAAATGAAAACCACATTCATATTACTGTACGTTCAGCCGTTTTCCCGTTCTCGTTTTTGTTCAAAGTCCTTACACCCCCTTAACATCGAATTTTTTGTGTTCTTAGTTATTGCTCATTTTACTGTCGAATGTAATAAGGATTTAGCAAATTCAATACTTTCAACCTCGTCACTCTTTAAACACTGAGAATGTCAAAATATACTCTATTCATCGATTTTTGCAGCAGCAGCAAAGCATATTTTGTGTTTGGACACCCATTTCTATGTAGATTTATATTCAATGTATATTCTGTAAGATAAAATACTACTAAATATATGGTAATGTAGTTAGTGACAAAGAAAAGTCGAATTATCGGCATACTTATCAAATGATGAATAATTCAGAGCTCCTGGTTCGGGCTTTCTGTTGTAGAAACAAAACTGATACAAAATTCATTACAGTATATACCGTATTCTCAGTGTCGATATGGGCATGGCATGTCAATAACGTGACTCAGCAGCAGCAGAGTTACTATTCATTTTAACTTTGGCTGTGCAAGCGCCTACGTTTATTGAAACGCGGAGTTGCTATGTCCCTCCAGAATGCACAGCTTTTTTACCTGTAAGCCGACTATGCAAACAACCTGCACCTGCACGTTACTTATTAACAATGTTAATGTTTCGGTTGTATAAATACCCCCGGCTTTTAGGTAATAAAGCTGTGAATTCGGATGTGGCCTATAGCAACTCCGCGCTTCAATAAACGTTGGCTTTTGCACTTGCAGCCAAAGTTGAAATGAATAGTACGGGGTATTTTAGGGAGCTCATTATTCTCACATACATACTTAACATCCGCATCGCAGAAAACCAAAGATATTTCTTAATATATAACTGCAATAATACTCTTACACTAAGGTAATGCCATCGACTTAGTATTATGATGCAAGTTTCTGGTAGATAAAAACAACATTAACGGATTAACACTACTTCTTATATACATTATAACACCAATTATTACGGGTTTCCTTTTTAAGTTTAAAAGAAATCTCATGTAGTTAACAGACAGATTCCTAGACCTGGACAGCTAGGTAAAATTAATCAATAATTTATTTTCGGTAAGAGCCGACAAATAAAACATCACAATTGCTTGTTGCGTGGTAAAATATTCGGCTAAAAGCCTTGTTCACAGCAATGGCAATTCCTTTCGCAAATAGACTGACATTGTTTACAGATATTTTTAATATGTTAAGTGTTGCTTGGAGAGATATTTTGCAAAAAATTTAAACACAAGACAACGGGTCTGCCCATTTCATGTCTGTCCTGAAATATAAAAGCTTTGTTTTGGGCTGTCATTTGATTTAAATGCATTTCTGTAATTGTTGTTATGCACTTAAAACAATGAAAATCGTTGTTCGCCATACACTTTTCCAGGTTTCCTGGAAAATAGTTCTGGTACCAAGTCAATGACAAGTTTTGGTACTTTTAGCTTCTTATGGTATATTATAGAAGCAAGGAACTATGTATAATATTGGCTGCTGCTTATTTAGTAGTGCCTGTAGCGTTATCGTAGTAATAACGAAGTGGACATCCAAGCACCTGAGATATTCACATAAAAGACAATGTCACCTTCAGTTTCGGGGACAGAGGCATTCACATCCTGGACACGAATCCATTTGTCGAAAACTGTGCGTTAAGCAAGCAGCAGTAGCTTGGTTAGTTGCGCGTTCGGTGTGCTAGACCACTTCTGTCGGCTCTCGGGTTCGGTCCCTGCCATAGTCAAGGCAGTTTTTAGGGATTGC
>JABASH010005829.1:0-11472 GCA_019776445.1 Tomocerus maximus
ACATCCGTACTTTCAATATCAGTTGACATTTTCAAATTCGGGTTGGTTTTACTCGAGTTATGGTGCGGATGGTAGAGTAGGATAATACATAGTAAGCCAACGTACTGAAGCCAACCTTAACTAGGCTGATTTAGTTTGGTTTGCTTTGCTTGGGTTTCTTTAATTCATGGTATGCTGTCAAGAGGTATGTAATGGAAAGACTGCTTTCCTCTGCCCCTCTCACACTGCACTGCAATAAAAGTTACGTGTACACAACGTGTGCATGTCTGTCTGTCTGTCTGTAGTATCTGTACATGCATGGGCTCTCTCAACAGCAGTATTATTATGTGATGTACTTCTGCTATCTGCTATATTATTACGACACACGAACGAGCAAGCAGTTCTCTTCTTCTTGCTACAAAGTGCACACAAAAGAACCACCACTCATACTGCTTGCATTTTATTATGTATGTTGAGTATACTATTTATATTGAATGCTCTATTAAACGAAATAGTAGAGAAATGCCTAGTTGTGGGCTACATGTATAAATCACGTAACGTAGATTTAATAGTGGTGGGCATGATAGGAACAATATCGAAATTGAAACTCGACGGGAACTGAACGGAGGAGTCTGGACATGGACAGTTAGTTGACAGCTAGTCTGACATTTTGACACTATAAGACTATCCTCGTCTCCTCTTTTCTATTACCAACTCCACCAACGATTAGCTTCCCACTTTATGGCCTACCTACCAGTCTCTACTCGGCTTTTATTTATAAACACACAATCTCGGCTTCTATGCACATAACTACATAGCCCGCACTTAGAAAACGATGATATGCATGCACCTTTCACACTAGCTGTGTGCAGACCAATTATTGTTGTGTAAGTTGTGTAGATGCTGGAGTCACTACAGATGAACATAATAATACTAATATATGTTTTCTGCACGTGTGTCTATTTACATGTTACTGGAGTGGACTGAGACTAACCCAATCTCTCTCTGGTGCATATCATTGTGCATGGCTATCTATATCGTCTGCAGAGTACAGAACAATGTCATGCAGCAATAATATGTGACAAAAATATATAGAGTAGTGTTGTGTCGTGGAGGTGTATTGTCAGGAATGGGTACTAAGTAGTAGTCCTCCCTCTCTAGTGTGTTGGTATGTATTGAATGGGGATGTTTTGTATTTCGGGTTTCTTACTCCTAGGCTCGGGTCCAGGGAAATCTTGTGTACAGAGAGGCAGAGAATGCGTGAGTCGAGGGCAAGGAAGAGAGACGAGGCCAGGGCAAGTCAAAGCAAACCAAAAAGAGGGAGATCGTGGAGAGAGTGGGGAAGGAAATCTCTTTGGCTTCCACTTCAGCACAGATCTGAACGAAAACTGAGTGAGGGTTCCCATGCGACGCATCTCTTTAGCGGATACCCAAAAGAGTCCTTAATAGTCACAGCCTGCCTGCCACTACTACTCCCTACTACTACTACTACTACTATGCACTAGTGTTGCTGCCAGTGCCACTACGGACGGGCGAATGAAACTACTTGAGCATAATATCATATAGACATACACTTTCGTCTCCAGTCGACCAAGTAGCTCTCCAGCCAGCTCCAGAGAGCTCCTCATCCACTCATAGTACATATAGGACTACTTCCACTATATACATAATATTATCCTCATCCTTTGCTCGGTACTCATTCCCTCAGCTCAGCTTTAGCTCCATCTCAGCTCCCTTCACTTCTTATACGGAGATGACTTTCTACACGATACGACAGACGGACCTCCACATAGTGCACATGACATACCTACAACAGGCATACATACATACAGCATACTCCGGCTATGCTGATAATAACTGTCCCTATAGTGGAAGGAACAGTGTTAGGATTATGACCCTTACATAATGCTCCTCTTGCACATTTGCTATTTACAGGAATATTATATACATGTATATGGAGTCACCCGCCGTATAGCCGTACAGCAGTGTAGTTGTATTAGCAGTAGGAGAGTGCTTATTGCTTGTATTTGTATGTACATGGCAGATAGATATACAATATTCTATAATTCCATCCAACCAGAAGAATTGAACAGAACAACAAAATCTAGTTGGAGTGCACGTTTCCACTTCGCTCCGTGCGTCTCCGATCCGATCTGCTACACTTTCATGCCTACATACATACGCTTAGACGGGCTTTAGCGGGAGACGACGGTGCCGTCATTCAGTCCGTCTCTATCCATCCTCAACCAACTTCAGTCCGCCGCTATAATATCCCATATAATAATATAATAAATAGAGGGAAACCAAAGGGAGCCACAGCAAAGCCAACTCTCTCTGTTGTACTCTAAACCAAGAATCACGATTGCTCTTGCCACTTTCTGTTTTCTATCTATCCGTCCGTCCATCTCTCTACGCTTTTCACTCGACACACTCACGTACATACGCCACTCTCTCTCTGCATATCCACCTCTACCTACCTACCACTCTTCTTGCCTCCTGGTTAAAACCACTAGTCCACAAAACGGTCAAAATCAAAATCCCCTGGTCAAAATGAAATCGAAAATACTAAGGTCAGTTGACAATAAAGTCTTACTACTACTACTTCTCAAGATCTATAGGGGGACGTTTAAAGTCCAACATCCTGTAATTTAGTAATTATATATTAAAATATTATTGATTACTATCACTTTTGGGCCTATATTTATGGGAGTTTTCATTTATATCTATTTATTTTTATGTTTATCAGACTATTTTGTTTGTCTGTTTGTCATTGGAAATTGTCTGTGCTGTTATATTTATTATTTAAAAATCAGAATCTACGATTTAGATCTGTAAATATCTGATAAAATGACTCGTTGTCATAAATGGCGCTTCTCTAGAGCGCATGCGTCATTGATGACGACCGCTTTCACCATTTTTACCAGCGGCCTGGTCAAAATACCAAAAGTGGTTAATTGCTCAACACTGTACCCTAGAAGTAGTAGCACCAGAATATAAAGTCGGCATGCCGTAAATGCCGTAAACTAACCAAATACACCTAAGGAAATGGCATGGTAGTGGTTAACGGCATTTACGGCATGCCGTAAACTATTTTTGTGCTGCATTTACGGCATGCCGTAAACTATTTTTGTGCTGTATTTACGGCATGCCGTAAACTATTTTTGTGCTGCATTTATGGCATGCCGTAAACTATTTTTGTGCTGCATTTACGGCATGCCATAAACTATTTTTTTCGGCATTTACGGCATACAGTAAAGTATTTTGTGCAGCATTTACGGCATGCCGTAAAGTATTTTTGTGCGGCATTTTAAGGGATGTGGCATTTACGGCACACTCGATAGTGTGAGTAGCAGAAAAGTTAAGCGAAGAAGAAGTTAGCAGTAAAAGCATCAACATATGCACTCACTTACTTACTGAGGTCGGTAGGTACGGAGCAAGTGAGTGTATAATATGGATGTGTGTGTACACAGAAGGAAGAGACAGAATTATGTGTTCCCCAGTCTCCAGTCCTAAACTAAACTAATCGTGTACACACACAACTGTCCCTGCTGCCCTGTGCTTCTTCCACAACCGACACTACTTACTTCCTTCGACTTGGAATACACAAAACACAGCCAGAGAGAGAATGCATGCCCACGTATTATTATGGTAGGCACAGACTATTCTCTAGTGATGTACGGGCATTGTACTTAGGAGAGGGCCGGGCAGGGACGGACTACTTTGTCCTAGTCCCATGCACAATAATTATTACATTCCGGCAAGTACGTAGTACCTACACATACATACATACATACTTATATACATACATGCTTATACTATACAGCAGTAGTAGGACATAATAATATTGTTTATCTGGACAGATCTTATCTCAGGCCTCAGTAAAGTAGATTCGGTCCTTGCACATACATCCGACTTGCCTTGCTTTGATTTGCTTCGTGTGCCCACCATGTCATCTCGACAGAGCAATGGGGAATAATCTATGACAAGTAGGCAGACAGGCAGGGCCGAGCGATTTGTATGTGCGGAGCAATTCTGCTCTCCCTGACACAACAACCAAAGGACCCGAATGCTATCTCTCACAATCTGTATTCAGGGTGACGGTGGTGGGAGCAGTTACAGACTGAGTGAGTAGTGTGACCGTGGCCGCCTACTAATAAACGTTCCAGTCCAGACTGTTTGCCCGAATCCCTCTCCATTGATGTCCATCACTGAACCAAAAGCCAATGACTAAAGGAAGGAGCCGAGCCAAGTAGCCCCGTGAAAGATCAAAGGCTTTCAGCTCAAATCAAATGAAGTGCATTCGATTCCTGCCCTGTGAATCCCTACAATCACACTCCACAGACGCTTACAGCATAACTACCTACCCTTATTTACATTACCATTTCCTATGGCACAGTTACGTATTCATACATCGAAATTAGGCGACACAAAACAGTGTGCATTAGAAATAAGTAGTAGTATATTGTACTAAAAGTCCCTTGGGCATTATGTATAGGCAGACAACTCAGATATTATTATTCTTTCAAAATTGTGTTTTGAAACCTGCAACAAATTTAAAACTTCCATTGTGGTCTGGTGAGAGTGTAGCTCTTTGTGAGACCAGCATATTTATAAAAGTGTCAGTAAAGAAAACAAAAGTAAACTAACTGCATGTTTACCTAAAGTTATATTTATGTGTATGCGAAAGTTATTACCTACAGCAGTAAGGAAAGTAAGTAGAATAATATTATTAAGTTGTTATGCAGAGTTTCATTGCCTTCTTCTTTTAATGTAAATGTATGCACAAGTAACTACAATCCGTATCAGGGCTCCATTATGCTATGTGATATGTGGATGTGAGTAGCACCCAGATATAGTCAGCCTAGTTACCCAGATGAATACATTCAAAATTAATCCTTTTAGTTATATGACTCGCTGCTTGCAAAATAAATATATTTCGTAACCGCAAGCTACAAAATCAGTCATGTCATGCATTTAGTATTAGAGCTGAAAATGGAAATATATAATGTTACCGGGACAGTGGCGAGGACGGTCGCTTCCCCTCTTCCCACTCCTCAGTCGACAAAGTCTGTGTGGCTGTTCCGTCAATTGACTTTGATATGGAGAGCTAGGAATTTGGAAAAGGTCCCGCTGACACAGTAGATAGACATAAAATAAAGAGCAAAAGCAAAGCAGGGCGAGAGGAAACGATGCAAAGTTGAAAGTACGGAAACTTTGCTGATTGCGAGCTTAGTTTAGGTACTTATAAGTGAGACGACTACATTAGTGTAGAACAATTGTATTTTGTTTCATATGACGGTATACATATCATAGATAGCCAGTGTCTGAAGCCGCCCTAGGAACGCACACTCTCGCGTTCGTCTTAATCGTGTGGCTGTGTGAGTTGTATTCACGGATCCTCGACTTGCTCAACTGTTTCGGTTTTGCATTGGTTTCCTCCGTTTGCTCAGTTCGGGCGGCGAATGTGATGCAACAGAAAATAAGGAACGGACGAGGCGATGAAGAACGATTCTTATGTACGTGAATTTGGCTCCTCTTTTATTACGTCCCCGTTCCGGAATTGGATTGACTATTAAAGCGAAAGCCGCAGAAGAGGAAGGATTGAGCCGCTGGAGAAACTGTGTTTTCAAAAATTGCATGTTCTCAAGAGAGTAGAAAAATATCTCTAAAACGTAGCTATACGTGTTGTTTTAATAACCCTTCGTTTGTAATAATAATGAGTCCGTCTCATTATTATTGTCAAAAGTCTGCAGTCTGTGCCTACTTAATGCTCAGCTAATGTAAACTTAAGTATAATCTTTTCATTCCCATTCTCGCTGTTCAGCTACAGGGAGAGAGCCTCGACACACAAGTTACACAAGTACATGGTAATTTTATTCCACAATAAAATCCACCCTTAAGCTTCGCAGTACAAAATAAACTCATCTCTAGCCAGTAAATGAAAGTTTCCCCGTGCAGTAGGCACAGTGTGCATGGGCACATGTAGTACGTACATATAGCAGTGCATTAGTGCACCAGCAAGGCACGGCAGAAAGTACCCTCTGCACTGCAATATGTCATTGTCGTGTATTTATTTATACTCTCATTTGGGAGGAATAGATGTTTAGGAGAGGCATGCATGGAAACTGAAAAATCCTCCGGATACCATTCATACCAAGCATTGCGAGCATTGATAGAAAACGAGATTTTTTGTCAGCAATTCGTTTGAGTGAGTCTGGCTCGTTGGTTGGGTCTCGTCTGGACTGATTGTGTGTCAGTGACGAACTTGTTCTCTGTGCTGAGTAGTCACTCTGACTCACTAAGACTCACTCACTCAAATGAATGGAAGAAAGATCCCGTTCTCCACACATAGACACATTTTTTCTATTTCTATGTGCCCAAAGTGCGAGGATTGCCGTGTAAATGTGTTTCCCCAACTCCCAACCCTGTCTGCCCTGTCCTACCCGTCATTTAGATTCTTTGTACTCCATTGTGAAGTGCGATCATGGTTTACTCCAGTACACAATGAATGGTTGTTGGAGTGATGCACATAGCATGGACTATGATGCCTTCGATTACTCTCGTGATCATAATATCCCTAGACCCAACATGTATTCTTTACGTTTATGCAGCCAATTGAATTTGACTCAGTTTGGTGTTAAATACCAAGTCAAGAATTCAGCCAAGTCGGTTCATGCTCTCTATCTTAAGAAACATAATAGTAGCGGAGTCACTGGAGTCACTATGTATTACTTGAAACCTGAGAATATACATAAACCTATACTAACTGTAGGTGCATAGCTACATGATATTATGTAAGTAGGTATGGAATGTCTTCTGTATTACAAAAATTGTAGTAAATTACACAAAAGTGAAGTTAGGCACTCAAAAGTAAGCTAACAATAAGTCACGCCAACTTAAGGAAGCTATGCCTACTAGTAAAAGTAGTAGGTACACGGTTGGATGATAATAGAGTTAGTGAACAGATATTGTTAAGATAGCATGCATTATATTTCTAAGTATTTCGGACAGAGGAAGAAGACTTGGAAGTCGTAGCAGTTGAATGCAGAATAGACAGGTCTGTATTTATGTATTAGGTGAGGTAATCGAGGTTCGGATCATGTACATGCATGTTCCCATGTGTATGTAAGTAGTGTGTGTCATGTATGTGTGCTATGTATGTGTGCTATGTATGTGTATGTGTATGTGAGGCAGTGTTACAAAGTCAGTCTTTCTTTGTCAGTCTGACTTCCCTTACATAACTGTCACAGCACTTAGTCAGTATATTATGTAATAGAAGGAGCTGCCCTGAATCAGTAGTACCTAGAGTAGTAAATAGACAGAAGGTAGTGGAGGGAGTTCAAGGCAAGGCGCATTAGATTTTATTAGAGAGCACTCCGTCCCTTTACTTTGACTATAATCCTATAATAAAGAAGAAATGACGATGAGCAGAGATCTCACTCAACATCCGTCCTTCCTGCTCTGGCATCGCATGCCATCATCATACATACTTACCAGCACATTCTGAACATGCCTACCTACACACGGGTTGATATACAACTGCTCTATGGCTACTACCATCGAGCTCTATTCAAGTATACCGAGTAGACGGCATTAGTATATTTACCTTAGGCAGAGGAATAATATAGCACCGGACGCTAAGCTCAACTACCTATTCTAATGTGTTAGGAGTATGTTCACTACATAAATAACAAGTTCCCATCACGAGACAGTAGAGGAGCAACTTTATAGTAATTTATATTGAGTCGTCGGGATCTTTTCTATAGCTCCATTAGACGAGTCGAAATCTCCTGAAAAGTCATAGCATCCTCATTGTAGTCGCCGTCATAGCATTTACCCCTGACAAAAGAGAAGCACATTGTGACAATCAGATTATAACAAATCTTGTACCTATGTGTGTCTCTACTTGTGCTGTACAGTGTTCGCAGCATTCTATGTGGGGCTACAGTTTCATAGCATTGTCAGGAGATATCTATTCAATCTATATTATAATTTCGTACACGGAGGCTATTTGAATCTATTCTGTTTTGTGATCCTCGTTTTTTAACGTATGTGCATAGTTTGAGTGAATAGACATAGGTTGGTAGTCACAAAAACTTTCCTCTCTCCAGCTCTCTGTAGCTCTGGTCTCTCCCCTCGAGTAGTAAAGAGCATTATAGCGAGAGTCTGGATGGAGGATTCAAAGAGTCATATCACAATCAAAGTGACCTTTACACTTAATACTTAAGATATCTTTAGGGATAATAATATGAGGAGAATATGTGCTTCTGCTCTGGTGCTTTCTTATTTCTCCGCCGTTTGCTCTTATGCCTCCCAGCTTGACTTTTCAGGAAGGATACTTTACTATTATTTACCATCACACACAGCAGTTCATGCATCCCTAGTTCGTACACGTAAGAAAACATAACTTAGTTCCAAGCCATAACAATATACTTATCGTGTATAATGCAGAGGAGGTATTAGGCATAGGCATAATGTTGTCTACGAAAGGAATCTTGAGAGATGATGAATGGAGTCAGAGTTGCTCAAACGTAATGTAATCTAAAAGTGTGTGTAGATGGAAACTGGATATTACATCTTACGTCTGTCTGTACTCTTTCTGGCCATCTAATCTTCTTTCTCTCTCCAAAGGCAACTGCTTACCTTTAACTCACTCACTCACCCACTCAGATCCATGTAGTACCTACCCCACTATACATAGGTACTTACATATTATTATATTACAAGACTACGACATATAGGTATGCTTACACAGATGTAGGACTGCTACATATACATAGGCACTTACATACTACTACATACAGATAGATCCATCCACTCACAGCAATGTTACCATTCCTCCTCACAATATTATGAATAGTTAAACTTTGCTCGAGATGAACAGGCATATCGAGTCAGAGAAAGAAGATACTTAGTGACTAAGACTCCTGCACACATCTCATAATAATATTAGGAAAGTGAGTGAGGGCAGCCGAGTGCAGGCTAGAGATGAGGATGCATGTAAGTAAGTCGTGGCACAGGGCTACTGGCAGATGAGGATACATGTAAGTGTAGGTACACCATTGCTATGCTAGGTACAAGTAGTCGGCGTGTGTAGTAGATGAGCTCATTGAGACTTGTTACAGATAACTCTCGACTCTTAAGTGTATGGGAAGAGAGTGAGTGAAGACTAAAGGCAAACGGAAGGTGGGAGCAAAGAAATTGCACGATTTAGGAGTCCCAGCCAGTCCTACGGTTTCGTACTTAATCGCTTTCCATCCCACTTAGCAACTTATTGTTAGTTAGACTTGCTTCGTTAGCCTGGCATTCTTCACATCTCTCCGGGAAAGTGGAGAAAGCGGGAAGAATACTTTCGTGTACACACCATCGTCGGGAGGACCAGGCTTGCCGCAAGGAGTCGCAGATGATACATAAATACTCTGTTATAGTTATTTACTTGTTCTGTGCCTGTCACCAAGTCCTACCTAATGTCATTTTCTGTCTCTTTCTCCGGGCGAGTTTCCTTCAATTCAATCCAGCAGCAATGAGAGAGAGAATTGGATGAGGAAAATGAAATTTTTCCACTGTCGTCCCATTAAGCAGAGAGCAGAGGAGTGAGTACAGTTAAATTTAGAATTCGGTCGGAGTGTACGAAACCTTGGAATTGGTTTGGGTCGTAACAATAAATGTACTTCAAGCTGACTGCATCATCGCATGGCATCGCATCCCAGTCAGTCGTCGGCATAGCCACGTACAACTTAACTACAACAGAATGGAGCAGCTCGGCTAAGCCAAGACGGAGAGTCGGCTAAGCCACGCACCAGCAGGAGGGTAGATGAGAGATCTTCCAACTTTTCTTCTTCATCTCCATGCCAGAAGGGACATTACTTCTTCCCTCTCTCCCTCACTCCACAATCTCCGTTCTTCTCCAAATTCCGATTTACTTTTCGGCCAAATCCTCCAGTTCAGTCACTCAGCGTTTGCTGCCACAACAAACCACTACTCCGAATCTCCTCTGAACTATCTACATCACACCGACTGATGCACTTTGGTCGGATTCCGTGGCATACATAAAATGCTCCCTCAAAATTCTCGTCTATACTCCTCTGCATATGTATGGCATTAGGGAAATGCATCCATCCATCCACGGGCGTATTTCAATTGGTAATGACAATAGGGCCACACCAACCAACCCCCATACCCACCACACACTACTCTACTGCTATGAGATTGAGAAGGCTGACCATACTCACTTAAATTCTACAAACGTTATCTGCTGCGTCTTCGAAGTAACTCGCAGCTCTTTGAAATATACTTTTTTTAACGACTTGCGTAAAAGAGTAATGAGCTACATATTACAATTGAACACAGAATGAAGTGCAAAGTGGATTCCTCAAATAAAAGGCAAACTTAGGAAATAAAAAATCCCATTACGTTAACCTTATCTTTCTCATTCTTACTCAAGATAAATAAATGCTTTCCGTACTCGCTAGATATTTAAACTAACAACAATACTGGTCCAACCACAATTACGTACAGCGAGTTACATCTGGTAAAACTTAAAAATTTTATTATCATCATCAATGCTAAGTAATGGTATTGAAAATCATGTAAAATACAGTGAATTTGAAATACTAATGTCAATCTCCATTGTGGATACCACTGTAGATCGGAAATCAATATACAGTGTAAGGTGCTTTATTTCTTCGCAACGTTTTAAGTATGTTTATAGTTAATTCACTCTTGTTCTTACGATTATCTGTGTAATTAGTGAATGACTTACGCAGACGATAAAGCAGCAAATTAAAATAATACGCAGACCATTTTACGCTACCTGACCAAAACCAAACTCCATATAAAACTTTCCCGCGGATTGTTTCAAACACGAACAAAATGTTGCATGGTGAAAGTTGGAGAAATTTTGACAGGAGGTTAGATTGGGAAAATAAAAAGTTGTCATTTCAACTGGTTTGTTCCTATGTCTGTACTACTATCAATTCAGAGACGGTGTTGACCTCAGAGGAACCCGTCTGAACCTGACACCGACCAACTATAGGACCTGGGTTTCATACGGGCCCAAAAAGTCAGGCTGAAATTTAGCCGACGATAAAGGAACACATATATGAACACATGATGTCCCTTAATTTCTTGAGCTTGACCGGTTTGACTTGTGGGCCCGGTATGAAACCCAGGTCCTATAGTTAGTCGAAGGTTGGTCTTCTGACCTATACTTCTTACGGCTTTATCAGTTGGTAAAAGAAGAACGCTGCTATTTCCTTCGCGCAAAATAATAAAACTTAGTTAAAAAAAGAGGGGTACTTTGCTAAATGTAGAGTTGTGTCGTATTACATTTGTTTCAGTTGTTGAAAATTTTACATCATTTTTCAAGGATTTCATCCCCATTAAAAGTGGTCCTGCAGAGTTATGCGGTCTTCGCACCGCGTCCAAACCACAGCAAATTGGCCACTTTATCACCAGCAAACTCTTGGCAGCAAGTTTTCTGCCGACTGCTTA
>JABASH010005830.1:0-11471 GCA_019776445.1 Tomocerus maximus
TTCTTCCAGGACAAAAATGGACAATATTAATTTCATCCAGGATAAAACTACTTTTGACTTTCATCCACCGCAACCCTGGAAATAATATTAGACAAATCAACGAAATAAAATTGAATAAATGTTTTATAGGTCAGTCTTAATGGAATGTACCCCAGCAGTCGCCACCCCGTGACAATGTTAGCAAACAGTCCTGTGGGAATACTTTATTACTCTCGCGGAATATTGAAACTAAAGAGAACTGAGATGAAGATTCGTCCAAAGTGTTGATTCTCTGTTGAGAAATATCAACTTGCTTCAGAAGACAATTCTTGCGACTGCAACCTCAGTTTCCCCAAATAATAAATATGGCTGTTTAATAAATGTCTGTAAACTAAAGTACATTCTTGTCTATCCATTACCCGTTTAGCATGTAAAGTGATAAAGATATTTTAGCTCTGCTAACAACATCAACCAATAATTTTCTATACCTCCATCTTCACCAATTTATATTCAGTCGTCAAATCAAAATATTTAGTTCAATTTTAGAGCAACCTACTGTCCTGTCCTTAAGGGGATGGAGTTACGAAATTGTATGAGGCTTTCTAACTTTCAACTTATTTCCAAAATTGTCTCCGGAATAATGAAAATTATAAAAACAACCGTCTATATCGATCTATAAAATTTGTTCCCGTTGTACTTAAACTTTGGCATCAATGTTTATAATCAACGTCAACAAACTCTTATCCAATGAAAGACAGTGTTATTGTTACTCACTCCATTGTTCTAATACCATCTTTAAGGATACAAAATACAAACCGCTTCAAATGATAGTCCTTGTCGATTATTTTGTTTACATAATTGTAAAAGGAGAAAAATGGAGGCTGCGAATTATCTTGTATGGCACACGGATCAAATGTGTATGGCAAGAATTCTTAGTGAACAGAGTAGAGTAGCAATGTATGGTGTGTTATAGAAAACAGATGGAAATTGGAGGGCATAAGGTTGAAAATGTATGGTACGAAATATAGCACTAAGATTAGATAAGTCAAGGTTAAGCAATGCAGTATTGGTGAAGACAAAGGTACTGCAGCTAAGACACAACTATCTCTAAAACCACAAATATGGAAACATAGATATGATGAAACAGAGTCAATGTTCTGTTAACACATCAATTGTAAGCGAGTTGCCACAGAGGCTACTATATCGCTAACTGAGCAAGTGAAGGCGTACCGATGGATAAAGACTCACCCCAAAGTGCTAGAGACAACATTAGTGAAATCATTGTAAGTTGAATTTTAAAAACCTACCGAATGCTAATTTTTCTCAAAATCAGCATCATGGTATTTCTTTACCTCATAGGGTCAAAGAATTTAATGTAGTTCAAACTTTATAAATTGGTCACGTTAAGGTCTTCTGTATCTGAAGATAACATTCACAATCACCATTCTGCATGGGATATGTGTTAATAACAAGACATGCAGGGATAAAACAATTTGAGTAATTCAATGAACTTTTCGAAGACAATGAGAAACAAGGAAATCTGTGTAAAAACAATGTTGATTTTTTATACAGTGTAAATATTAGAAAAAATGAATTCGACTTTTTACATTTACGACTGGAAAATATAAGAGCCAAACTAAAGTTTTCAGAAATGATGAAGTTGCCCATTATGACGTAATATTGAATGTGGTGACTAATTGACTAATTGTACTGTTAAAGTACCTGTACTTTCTTTGGCAATAAGGAAATTATATTATGCTAAATATTTGGTACCATATTGTTACCAAATATAAATTCGGTGAATGCAGTTTGCACGACCACCAAATAAACAATGACTTCCTTTTAACTGATATTTTGAGTTTTTTTTCTTGGAAAACAATAAAATATTTGTAGGATTTGAACTGCTTACATTTTGTTGTTACATGGTGCAATTTCTTGGAGATTTTGGAATTTGGAAAGTCGATATCTCATCATATACTTTTAAATAGCCAAAACGTTTTAACAAAAATAAATTAGGGTTCAAAATTTTGGTTGGCCAAATAATATTCTAGAGAAGAGAATTCTTTAGAAAATCCTAATTTTTTAACCCACAACTTTTCTTCATGATCTCTCGATGTATAACCATCCTAATCTCACCTCTCCTTAGTCAATTATAGTTGGCCTATCAGTTTTCTATCATATTTAATTAAATTCACTCATGAGCTATCAAGAAACCATCATAGTTAATTAAAAAAGCTATGGACGCTGGAATAAATCAATTACGCTTGATAGTTTATTGACAGCTCATAAGTGATTTTGATTAAATAGGATAGAAAACTGACAAGCCTACTAATAGAATTAATTACAAGTCAGATTACAATAGTTATAACCACGGAACCTATAATAAATATACTGATAAGGAAGGGAAATATAATCAATTTTGAATCTGCTTAATAAAATACTGCAAATGACATCACTCGGGACTATCAAAATACGTTTTACAAAGTACTGCACGTGACGTCAGGAGCCGAAAAATAAATTTTTAGCCTTTTACTATGGTGAATTGCCGGGGCTTGGTTATAACTGTAATAGAAGATGAATTAAAATTTAGAAATGTGGAATGCCAGCCTATCACAGTAATAAAAAAGAAATACACGAGTTTTGACAAACAAATCGCTTTATTTAACTCGCCTCTATAAGTTCTACTTACAAAATAAATACAATAAATTAGAGTGCCTGTGCAGTAGTAACTGCAACCAATGCATCGATCCTTCCATGACCGAAAGCGTTATTAGGGAAGGTGTTATCAGAACCTCCGCAGTTGGTTCCCGGAGAAATGAGACCGGTTTTTGCTGATGTTGATTGAAGAAGGTTTCGGATTTCGGTGTAGGTAAGACGCCTGGTGGCGGCAGCTTGAATGAGGGCGACTGTTCCAGCTGCGTGTGGACAAGCCATGCTGGTTCCGGACATCTCAGTGTAAGCTGTGTCGCTGGTGTGGTAGGCGGAATAAACATTGCTACCCGGGGCGGAAATCTCTGGCTTGATTCTTCCGTCGTCGGTAGGACCTCTGCTGGAGAAACTGGACAGACTGTCGTCACTTACGGTGGCCCCAGCCGCAATGACATTTCGGTCTCCTGGAGATTGATCGCTGCTGCATCTGGATCCCGCATTTCCGATGGCGAACACGGGGATGATTCCAGCAGAGATCCAGGCTTCGGTAACACCGTCGTAGAAGGTATTCCCGCGACCTCCAGCCCAACTGTTGGAAACGATGTGGGGAGCCTTGCTGCATTCGGCGCCAGAGCCATCGGGATTAGTCGGGCACAACATGAACTGACCGCATTCAGTCAAATCGGAGGTGTAACAGGCGGAAGAGGCACATCCCTTGCAGGCAATCCATTGGGATCCTGGAGCAACTCCGATGCCATAAAGTCCAAGGATGGTACCAACTGTGTGGGTTCCGTGTCCATTGTTGTCGTAAGGGGTGGCTTGGTTGGCACCCGGATCTCTCCATCCCTTATCAGCACGATACCTGGAAGCGAGTTCTTGATGAGTGGCTCGGACACCAGTGTCGATTCCTCCGACAACAATTCCTTGGCCAGTAGTTCTGTTCCACGCTTGGTCAGCTTTGATTTTCAAGACACCCCATTGGTTGTCTCGTGGCGCACCGGTGGGATTAGGATCTTCGATAACTTCTCCGGTTTGGACATCGTCAAGTTGGATAACCATTTCTTGGAGGATTTCTCCGACTTCAGGAAGGGCAGCGAGATGTTGTACCAGCTCAAGACTGGCGCCCTTGATGTAGATTTGGTTAGAAATCCAGAACGACTTGTGAGCGATGGATTCGGCATCTAGGAATGAGCGGACGGATGCCTGGGAAGATGCAGCGTGGCTTCGAAGAGCATCGGCAACGGCGTTGATTTGAGCTTCCCGGGTTTCAAAGTGAAGAGTGCGGACTTTTTCGAGAACCGACTTTGTCCTGTCTTTCATTTCAATGAAAATGTCGACCTTGCTTTGTGACTGGAACGCTGTCAGAAGACCAGAATCGATTTTGGAAGACGGAGCTGCTGTTGTCTGCTGACTGTAGAATACAGCCAGGCAAACGATGCTCAGAATTGAAAATTTTCATTTTCAATTATCTTGTTTAACTGTTTAGTAGTGAGATTGGGTGATGTTTACTGGATGCGGTGAGTGTTTGGTTTGATTTCCATTCAGCTCAAACATCTCCTTTTATATGGAAACATCCAAAGCTTTCGCAGTCTTTGATTCATTGACTCGTCGAACACAAGTTCAGTTTGCGTATTTTTCCGAGTTCTTATCAGAGTTCATTCTTGTCATTAATGCAGTGAATGTTATTGATTGATTGATAGCTTTATATCTTTTTGGCGTAATTAACAACCGTTTTGGAAGGGCAAGGGTTAGTCTGTTACAATTCTTTATACCCATTTTTAATCAGTATAAATATATATAGCTGATTATTCGCAGACACTATATCAGATACATTCCTAGATTACTCAACTTGCTTTAATGAACAGGTGGTTATATTAATGGTGTTAGTAAGCCGTAATTTTAGGATAATTGATCTGTTCAAGCGGTTTTCAGTACATCTACCACGTCAATTCTAATTTTCAGAATTTTAATTAAAAGATAAACAAATTGTATAATTTGTGCTAAAAGAATGACCGCTACGACGCTTTTGTTTGAACTACATTGAAGTACATGGTGTTTATTTATCGTATTTGGACGGACCATTATCCTCAGTTGAGGTTATTGTATGTAATGTTAATGCACCTGACCCCACATAAGAGTTATGAATATTATCGTGACAATAAAGCTTTTTTATTTTGTTACAAACAAATGAATTATTTATCTGTACTATATGTACTATATATATGTATTGGGGATTGGGACAGTTAAGGTTGTATGCATTTTGTCAAAACCCGTTCATGATGCCCAAAATATTAGCAATGATTTGATGTCCGATACTTTATATAATTATTCGAGACCAAAGATATGATTTTAGAAGTAGGAAAGGAAGTACCCAAGTCAAGTTACACTCAATTTTTATTTTTTACTGCGTAGATTTTCAAAATCAATTAAGCTTTAAAATAAAATTATGATGATGCGCTCTTCCCGTCGCGAAGTGATTTTGGTATGTTATTGTAGTATTCTGTTTATACAAGATTACTTAGATTAATAAGGTAAATATGTTAATTATTTTATTAATCAAGGTAGGTATGAATAGATCAGGACATGAAAAACCCAGGGTTTTTGCTAGCAAAAACCTCAAAACCTGGGTTTTTGGGTTTTTCCTCAGCTAAAACTAACTACCTATAAAATTAATTACAATTTGTATATTAAAGGTATAAAAATTAATTAATTATTAATTAACATGATTTATTTATAATTAACACATGAAATTCATGCAATAATCTGCATAAAAGCTCAGAGATTAGTGTATCCTTGGGTGTTCACATTGCCCCCAAAAACCCGGGTTTTCATGCCCTGGAATAGATACATTAGATACATAATAAAGTTCACAATCGAAACGTCCTGCAATCAGAATAATTTTAAAAGTGTAGTTCTAAATTTTTAGCAAGGAGTGCCACCGCCACCCCTCGCTGTTAGTAATGGACTAATTACAATGGCTGTTAATTAATAGGTACATTATAAATTGGACACTTGTGTGCAGTCGACGTTATATAACATTGTCTTAAAGGGTGTTATATCATTAAATCATAATACCATGAAATTACTAATGAATTTCTACTGTCACAGAGTTTCACTTCATTTTCCACTTTATAATTAAGCTACGGGGATTTTTTTTGAAAGGACATGCGATTAATACATGGAGTCTGCGATGCACAATAAAGAACGGGAAGTAGAGCCGGCAAGTGACATACACCATTCGAAAGACCGCTCAAAGTTTCATTAGCAGAGGCCGGACATTTATTTTCACAAAATGCCAAAAAATTTAAATAAAAAATGTTTTCTAACGTGCATCAGGCTTGAATACATTGTGCGAAAAATTTTCTTACCTGGCCGTAGGCTTAAATACATTGGTAAAATATTTTTTTTAAAATCATGAAACAATTTCTATAAAAATATAAGAATAAAAAACACTGTCAGATTAGCCATAAGAATTTTTTTTGTAACCTATAATAAATAAACTTCCGGCATCTGTTCATTAGTGAGGGAAGTTTGATTAACATTACATTAACATTAAGTGGTCATTCAAAAAAATTATTGAAAATAAAAAGTGGAAAAATGAACACCTCCGACCAGAGATCCATAGGGTTAAGTCTCGGAGCCTCCGAGACTTAACCCTATGGATCTCTGAAATTGGAAGTAGCAAGACCAAGTTAAGATACACCATCTGAAAGCCCACCATTTTCAAAATAGATGAGGGAAGTTTGGTGAAGATCATTTTAAGTTAAATGGATCAGAAAAATTATTGATCTGCCTGACATGAAATGACATGACTTGCCTGCTTTCAGGAATTTTCCTGGCCACGAGGATTTTTCTACCAATTTTAATTAAAATCAGGAGTGGTCAAATTTTCAAATTTTTATTTTCAATATTTTTTTTGAACTACTTAATGTGAGTAATGTCAATCAAACTGCCTTCATTTATGTAACTTTGAACCGAATTTTCAATGGTATATGGTACTTGCCTGAACTACTTCCCGTTCGTCAGAAATATATATATAAACTATAACTTATAGATCTATATGAAGCGTTCACCATTCTCTCCATGTTACATTGAGGAATTATAGGTGTACTTTTGCGGCGTTTTGATTGGCTGATGCATTATAGAAATTAAAGAAATTATAGATATTTAAATAATTCTGCCATACCTAAACATGTAAATCTGGAATTGAGGTTTAGGATTACCCCTGTCATATGACTTTTATCATAATTTTTGAATGCTTCATATAGACATATTATAAGTTATAGTTTATATGTATATTTCTTCAGATGCACTTTGTTGTGCATCGCAGTATTTAGACTCAATGTATTAATCACATGTCCTTCCAGAAAAGACACCTGGCATATATAAAGATTTATCAGTGTAGATGCATTATAATATTCGTGTTAGTAGGTAACCTAACTTGTTCTGTTATTCTCTTATATTTCATTAACACATTTTAATAGATGAGTTGCAAAAGGGCCGCCATTTCAATCTCTGTTGATGGACCACAGGAATCCGATGTAAAGACAGTGTATATTGACGAATGCAATGTAGAACGCAGTGCTTTATGTAAAGTATATTGATCGGTCTGCCAACAAGGATTGAAATGGGGGGCCCTTTTGCAACTCATCTATTTAGTATAAATGGGTGAAATTCAGATACTAGCAAGTGCAGCCTAAGATTACTCCACTTGCTTTAATAATGATCAGGTGGTTATATTAATCGTGTTAGTAAACCGTAATTTTAATATAATTGATCTCTTCAAGTGGTTTTCAGTACATTTAATACGTCAATTCTAGTTTTCAGAATTTTAATTAAAAGATAAACAAATTGTATCATTTGTGCTAAAGAATGAACGTGAGTACGACGCTGTTAATGTCAGTGTAATGGTTGCTGAAGTACCTATTCATAAATTTGACACTTATTGCAGCTCGATAGGCTGGAGTTACCATTCCTATTAAAGTTGTTGGATATTGGATATCTTATTAAATCATAAACACGTGGAGTTTTATGGATTTCTATTATCGAAGCAGAGTGATACTAAATATTATATTTCCACTCTGATTAATTAAGTTAGAATAGTTTACATTAAGTTAGAACCCAAAAACCTGTCCAAAAGTCAATTTTACTAATTCAACAACTCCGTAAAGCACACAATCGTCTAAATCAATAAAAACGAAATTTAAATAGCACAAATAATATTCCTTAAAAGAAAAATAAATCATAGGTATGGTAGACATATAAGGGAACGTCCACTTATAACGAAGTCTTGTACGGGGAGTGTGGATTTAGATTGCGAGGTGTCTGCATTCAAAATTTCAAAACTTTAAAAAAAAGGGACTACAAATCTTCAATGTGCATTTGAAATGTTTTTTCCGCAGCTCTTAGTCCAGATCTGGACTATTTACTTTAAAAAATTTGCGTCTCGTAAACCATTGGGTATATCATTTTAAGAGTTTTGATTATGCCAAGAATCTATCTTTCTTTACTTAGGCAAAATCTGGGGTTATTTGGCCAACCCCAAGGACTTATAGAAATTAAAAACTAAAGAAAACCCGTACATTGACAATTAGCTTATTAAGCCAAGAACTGCTAAGGTTTCGTAATTAATAAGTGACAACTGACAAGCCCAAATAAAGACTATGTTAATATTTACCATGTTACGAAAATATAAAATATATTATTAGGGGATTTATCTAGGATTAAGTACTACTTACCATAATTTATGTGATAAACATAACAGTAATATCAATGAAACAGTTTGCTTGCTAGCACTTTTTAATGAACAGGGGACATTTCTGTCACTTCAAAATTATTGAAGAGGCCATCAATTTACCGATATGAAGAAATTAGCCAAGAAATTTTTATTTACCTATCGCAGTCTTTGTAGACGGAGGAAGTAATTGCAACTGATGGATTTAGAGAAATTGCTACATTTGATCCGAGTTGACAATGACATATACTTGAGTAAGTACATAGTAATTTTTTACATCATATTAGGTGCAATAAATATTTTTATTTGGTAATTTGGTACCACGAAAATGAACACAGTGGATTTTAATAATGATGATCTTCGTGTGGATTTGAAATATATACTATGGATTGGAAAATTCCTTGGCGTTCTTCCTACATTTTTCACAACAAAACTATCGCAGTAAGAAATTCCATAACTATCGAAACATGTGACAAAAATTTAATTGACATTACCTTTGAGACATAAATCATGGATTAATAAATTTTATATAGATGTTTTTATAAACTCTCATGGATATTTTCCTTGGCAGCAGTTTGTTCTCCGTGCGTACATTTACTTTTGATGTTGCATCAAATATATATACAAAATGTCGTTACGGATACCATTTCGGAAGCTGCGTCTGTATTTGAAGAAATTTTATTTTTTTCTTCAGTCACCATATTGTAATGATAAAGTTATAAACTTAAATTAAAACATTTCCTCATATTCTCTGGGTTTGGGTTGCAGTTTTAAATGAGACACCTTATTTTATCATTATTTAAATGAAACCCAAGCCATATGAAATACAGTTTTATAAAAAAGATAAAATGCTCATTTAATGATTTACCTTTCTCCCACAGCACTTCGTACATGTTGGTACGCAGAGTATGTTTCGAATCTTTGTTCCTAAAATGGAAGATGCTCAGTAGTCAATTGAAGTTTAAGGAACAAGATCACAAATTACTTTTGCATGCAAATACCATTACCATTATTGTAATGCTTTTGGCAATTTGCGAAAACTTTCTTTTTGATGCAGCTAGGATTTCTCTCTATATGACCGGTACTTTATTATTGTTGTTGCATATGCATAACAAGAAGTTATAAAATTTATATAAATGCATTAACAATTTATATGTGTTTGCCTTTTTTATTTTATGAAATTTATCAAAGGACCAAACAAATTAGCTGTAACTGGAATTGAACTGATGTACTTGAGTGAATACTCATATTTTGCTGTTGTAATTCCTTACCATTGGTTTCCAGCCTCGATTGCATACATTTCTCATAAAATAATTACATACTGCTGGAACTACATGGATATTTTAATAATCGTATTTTGTCGGGCATTGTGTTATAAGTTTAAAGCTTTAACCAATCAAATTGATATCCAACGACGATTTGATGTTGAAAAACAAATGTCTCTTAATATAAAATCTAAATACCCTGATCTTCAAGGTAGGAATTATGCAGTACTAAATACAGTATACAATATACTTAGTTTAGCCTTTAAACTTACATTAAATTAAAATTCTTATTTCGTAGAGAAGTTTTCGTGGGAAGACGTCCGGTCAGACTTTCTCATTCTTAATAATTTGGTGGATCTTTTCAACAACTTTTTTAATCCAATTATTTTTATGTCTTGTTGCAACACAATTTACAGTATTTGTTTGCATGTACGAGTAATAATACATTTTAATACAGTTTATTAATACATAATACAACAAATTCCCAAAAGTTATCATATTTACAATGACGTTTTTTATTTTGTTATATTTAGCTGCATAACTGGGTCATTCCCCATTCCAGTTTTGGAACGCTTCAAACTTTATATCTTTCTGTCTCATTTTTTCAATTTGTGCTACGTGTCCTATTGATTACATACTTTGCATCCAATGTGAATGTTTGGGCTCAAAGAATTATTCGAAATCTGCAGGATTGTCCTAACAATGAATACATCATGTCTGTAAGTTTGCATTTATTTTTTGATAAAACTTAAAAGTATTTGCATTGTATCTATTTTCAAACTTTTAATTTATTTATAGGTCGAGAGACTGGAAAGATTGTTAATATTAAATCCGGTCCAAATTCATGGGCTAGGGCTTTTCAGTATCACCAGAAAATTTCTTCTTTCAATGATCAGTTTTATGTTCACTTTTGAAATAATTATGTTACAAACTATGGCACCTGCAGTTGCTCCGCATGGCTGTAATTCAAAAAGGGATAATTAATTTAAAGGGGAGTGGGGACTTTGAGCGAAAACGCTTCCGGGATATCAGCTGAATGTACAGTAATAGGGTTCTCATTTTAAAAATCTAAAAAGATTTTTAAGACAAGCATGAAAGTCCGATTTTTGAAAAATTTTTAAAGGATCGAAAATTGAGTTTGAAAATTTTTATTTTGAGTAGGAAAATAATACATGTAAGAAATGTTTATAAATTTTTCATATGTCTGCAAATACAAATTCAAAACTAATGGCAAGCCGTAATACAAGCAGCCGTACACGGCCCCGAGTAATGGGGGTTGTGTACACAGTTTGAGATTTATTATCATTTCACACCTACAGTTTGCATTATTCGACTTTTAAACTGATGACATTCATTTTTAATCAAACTTCGTTCCTAAAACATAGTAATACGTTACATAGTTTATGTCAATTATTAAAATTGCTATTTACATTCTTAAGAGTAACAGTAGTTTAAATATTTATTTGTTTATATTACAGCATTAAAGCTTTGAATACTACCATGGAAATGAATATCGTTGATAGTGATCTTCGATTAGACTTAAAATACACTCTAAAGTTTGCATAAATGCTCTGACTCCTTCCAAACCTTTTCCCTACAAAACTACAGCAATAAGAAATTTCATATTTTGACTCAATATTCAAAACATTTGAAAAACAATATTCACCACAGATACATAATGGATTACTGAATTTTATAGATATTTTTGGGTCTTCTGGTGGATGACAGTGTTGGGTAATTGACCACTTTTTTGCGTTTTGACCGGGCCGGCGGTCAAAACGGTCAAAATGGTCAAAACGGTCAAAACGGTCAAAAAGCGCGTCATCAATTCAGTCTACAGTTAG
>JABASH010005831.1:0-11471 GCA_019776445.1 Tomocerus maximus
GGGAAATAAGGGAAATAGTGGGAAATAATGGGAAATACTGGGAAATTATAGAATGTAAAGCAAAAAATTTTGAATTTTAGCGCAATTTTTGCTCTATTTCCCACTATTTTCCAGATTTCCCATTTCCCACTCCATTTTGCTTCCCACATTTCCCAGTGGGAAATGGGAAACTTCCCACTAGTGGTATTTCCCAGTCGAAACCTTGATAGCAATTAAAATTGATGCTAGAAGAGTAGTGATACAAGTAAATTTAATGACGTAATGTTTTATAATTTAAACTTATTGCCGATTTTGTGTCAGTGTTAGGGAATATGCGGCAATGTATTTGTTAGTATAAAGAGGATAGGAGAGCGTGAGTGTAGGATCATAAATAATAGATTCTCAAAAATAATGAATTGTGAAGCTGAGACTCGGAGGTAGAAGACGCGTTGATGTATGTCAGTGATCCGTATGAGAACATCCTCTAACAAGCTTATTAACCTAATCTAAATGTGCATTTATTTTCTTCTCCCATCAGGACTCTGCGTCTAATTCAATGCTTGACTTTTCTTCATTTCATGTCTTGCACTCCGAACAGTCAGTCAGCCATCAACAGCTCCGTTTATCTCATTTATGTGGACTGAGACCGAACTTAAAGCAAATGCGCCCTTAGTAGATATAGTACTACTCCATTTAATTCCTCTGCTTACATTTTAAATCCCCATGTGAGAAAAAGGGAAAAATCTCGTACAAAAATATTTTCCAAGTTTTATCATCTAATTGGACGGAGGAGATATTTTATGAAAATGCTGGTGGAAAAGTTATCTCAACGTAATAAATCCCCTGGGATTTAAATTGAATAGTATGGTAAGACGTATTAATACTTTAAATGGAGGAGACAGTGGGAAAATGTATATTTCACTGTGTGTGGTGTAGGCCATTGTCTGTATATAGATATGGTCTCCACGCTTTGTCATCAGTTCTTTCCCCATTTAGTGTAGATACAAATATGCTTTATTAGGTTTTACAAGTTTCTTTTGGTACTTCAAATCTTGACAACGAGTCAGCCATTCATTCTCGTGAAAAACACACAGTCAGACAGACCTTTTCATTCAGACAAATTAGTGATGCTGAGTTATGCGTTCATAAAATATACATGCTTACATTTTAGGGGAATATAATTGAAGTTTTACTCTAAATGGATTCATGCAAACAGACCAAGCATTTAGTTACAAGAATAATGTACATCGATTTTAAGTGAGGACAAAATAAATATCATTCCTTCTTTCTTGCTCGTAAATGTGAGCAGGTTAAAATAAATCATACATAATACTGCTACAAATACCATAACGCTTACAGTATGCTATATTTACGGAAATGGTATATTCTAATACACAACAAGCTAAGCTAAAAAAAATTATATGTATGCCATGCTCAGCTATTATTCATTTTTCATATAAATTATTTATTTACGATCATACATCACCAGTTTTATAGAACTTATTTGTGACGACTACGATAGTATATGACTTTGATTCAAAAATTATTAAATGTTTTCGAAAGGTTGATGTCGTTTGACTTTGGGTACTATTATTTCGTGTTTCAAGAAGACACGAATAAAATGTATGCGATATTATGTATTTTCAAGCCATATCATACATAAAACCCATGGCATTTTGATACGTTTGCACCCGAATGCTGAATAAATAGTGTAAGTGCACAGGTAGTGCAATTGGTATGACTTTATCTCTTACTTATTCAGGAGGAACTGCCCACACTGCTGTTTTGTGTGGAATAAACATCGTTATATGGAAACCTAGCCAGGCGAGTATCCAGTTCATCAGAAATTCTAACAAGTGATTTAATATAAAGAATTTCGATATAACTCTGAAGCTATTAAACATGAATGAAAGCCTTAATGCTTCGTGCACTTACAAATATACTAATATGAATATAATTAATGACTTTTTGTAAATAGGCTGCATATACATGGTGAGGAAATAAGAACTCATCAGTGTATAGTTTTACTTGTAGATTCATGATTATTCACTATCCTGGATTTAGGGTGCATAATACTTATAAGCGCTATCGTTTTTAGGAAATATGAAAGATACGGAGTACCAGATACGGAATAAGCAAGTAAAAAATGAGATTTAGCGGTGGCCTACGACCCGTGCTGGAAGATTGCGTGCACAAAGTTGGTTCTTCTAGGAGGTAAAACGCATTATCACATCATTGATTCTAATTCGGCTTTTTTCAAAACTTCATCTGCTTTTCAAATGTTGCACCTCCAACACTCACTCCACACGAGCAGACTACATTATCACATCTATTAAGCTCGCCTAGCTCGCTCCATTACCTCCAATAACGTTTTGACTCGGACCCTGACACAGGAATATTGTTAGTAATGGTCCACAGTGTGCGTTCTGTCCTGTCTACACAAGTAAGTGTAGTCCATTCCAGGTAGTACATGTAACCTTATGTTTTATGTATAGAAATTCGGCATTAGACTGACATTAGGGAATATATTGCATTTTCTTCTCATTGTTTGGACATATATGGAATACGATACAATTACAATACTCAGACTAATTCACCTGACCTCCTCTTTTGAAGTTAACATATATACGCATAGAAATATACGACAGCAATGACTGTCCAAATTTTTCTGGCTCGTATAAGCATTGGGAGACTCATTAAGTTATTAACTACAACTCTGAGCAACAATTGCCAAAGAGTGAACTTAGCTCTTCTCTTTTGGTCTGCTGAATGATTATTTATCGAAATTACAATTCCTCACGCATTTACAATATGAGCTAGATAAATATCCGTTTTTTGTAACTTAAACGATACACAAGTTTGAAGCACCAGTAACTACAGCGTACAACTAAAATCAAATAGTAGATATTTCATATTAGGATATGAATGAATGTGGACACAAAAACCTCCTGATGCTTGTCCCTATATTATGTTTTATATACATCTTTGCATCTACTGCATATTGCTTATTAAAGGTTATATCGCTAACAGGACGAAAATGTTTACATATTTGAATTGAATTCATGCAGGACAAGATCATTATGATCAAAAGATTTTCATTTTATCACTTTTTGTTCCAATTGCGGTAAAACCAATCAAGATGTTCTGTGAATAAAAGCTATTTACAAAATTAGAACGCATTGCAAGTAGAATACTACAATTAACATTCTATAGAACCTACAGGAGTTGAGTTGATACAAATACCATGGTACATAGACGGTATTCTAGACTAATATACATTATTCGATATTAGGTAATCCATAATGAGTAGATTTCACGGCTAGGTTACAGAGAGCTGCTAAATACCAGTCTACAGGTAAAGACTTTTAGTCTGGTTAAATTTAACTGTGGTAAAGCATGTAAGTAGGGAAGGGATCTGTTGCGCGATAAGTCTTAGCGTCTTGTCTTAAAACCTATTATCATCTTCTTCGGCACATCTCTAATTATTGAGTCTCTGAATGAGCCGCTTCTTTTCTCAAGCCTTCCCATCCTCCATCAAATTGCAAACACAACATAATCTAGACTAGATAGACCCTTTCGCTTTAAGATCCATCCTCCGGTATATGGTTACAAAGTATAATATTATACCTTTGTTGCCCAACATTTACCTTTTTAGTGTTGGTAGATTCAGTCTAAGCTTATCATTCTTTTGAAATGATACACTCGGCTAATGTTTTGGCTACCACATAGAAAAATCAAACTGAAATCCATTTAAAATTCATTACAGAATTTTTGGTGAGATTTTTTTTCTCCACAATTCTAGCTTACTACATCAAACCAGTAATCATATCTGTAACAGGTAGAGGCTTATTGTTATTCAAAAAATCTAATAAGCACACGAGCGTCACGAGCCTGAACCATATGAAAATATTTTCATTTTAAGCACCTACATCGCATTGATGATACTTAATGTTCCTGGGTTTTTTGAGGAGAAACTGTTCAAAATGGGATTTTAGGCAAACAATACCATTTAAGACTTTTAAAGGTATTTTTGATACCGGAAATTATTAATGACTGCAGATTAATAGTCTTGAAAATTAGGTCAAGGTGTTGTAGAAAATATTGCGCTTCTTATATTTGTATGTACAAGTATTGAATGCTTCTCATAGATGCTTGATGTATGAATTTGGGGAAAGCATTTTGACTATGGGGTTTGCAATCTTTGGGATTTTCCCTGTTTTATAATACATGGGTAAAGATGTATTAGACATAAAAGGTACTCCACTGTCTGACAGGATAGCACTTTGGCTTACACTTACAATGCATATTATCTGTAATGTATATATCTTTAGGTTGTTAGTTTAACAACCGCAGAGTATAAATTACCGTAAATTAAAAGAACGGATCACTTAACCATTACTAATCACCGAAAGAGTCAAAATGTTATAGGCACTGGCCACAAAAGAAATAGTAGCTCTACTATTAATTTCACATTATGCAACAAAGTTATATATTTTGGAAGTCTGATCTTGGTTCTCACTGAAGAAGATTATGGAATAGAGACAGTTGAACTAAACGGAGTCAGACAGTCGAATTGAACTTTTTGTGAGTGTGGTAGGTCGTTGTGGTTAGGGATTTACTAGAATTTAGTGGAAAGGTGGTAGTGAAACAGTACAAATACAAATTTGTTTCCTATCGGCGCCTCTGGGGTCAAAAGTTATTGGAAGTGGTACTTGTGGTGAAGAACCTAGCAATTTTTCTGTCGTCGTCAATTTCTCAAGAAACATCCTTTTGCACTCTCATAGTCAGACTAGACGAATTTCTACCAAACCATACCGATCATATATTCTGAGTAGGCAAATATCTAAAGGTATAATATGTAATCTGTCAATTTCAGTTTTTCATAGACAGATCAAAAATTCTCGGTTGTAGTAATTCATTCCTTCATTTATTATAGAAAGCTTTAAACTGTACATAAAGGGACAAAAGAGGAAATCGGATTCATATGTTCAATTCTTCGGCATATAAGTTCCTACTGATTAAACACTACACACTTGTTTTTACGCACTGCCAATCAATCCTAAGCCGATATAAAGTGGGAATACAGCCTTTACTATAAAGAATGAATATTAAAGAGTGAGAATGAGGTTGGCCTACCCTCATGTTCTTCTGATTGTAAGAAAGTATTTTTCTGCTTACTCAAGATCATCAGTCCATCCCATATTCCTCCAGTTCCCTGTAAAGACGGGACAGAGCCAGACTTATTAAGCCATAGACATATAGAGGTGGGACCGTCTCCCTAGCCTCACTCATATCCCAATGCAATCCCACCATCTCCAAGTCAGTAGAAATCAGTAGTGGGAAAATGTGGGATAGGAAGAGTACATGGAGGAGGTCATCTTACTTATATGCCGAGATAGAAGAAATAATGTAATATCAGTTCATCAGTTGTAAATCGTCTTTTAAAAGGGGCTCCAACTGGTCCTCATTTTTCAAGTCCGTCTTGGTCGATAGGTCGACTTGGTGGAAGGAGCGGGTTGCACGTTATGATTCCCATCAGTCGAACTGTTGCCTTCCTTGCGTCTTCTTTCCCTTCTTTTAATACATTCAGGCAACAGGTAGGTAGGTACACTAATATTCATCCCTATCAAATCATGTGAACGTTCATAGCGACCTACTCTCATACAAAATCTGAACCCAAATACCCTAAAAGTATAATTTTGCAGCATAATATAAATATTTAATATGGTTTTCCTATGTGTATGCACTTTTTCTTTTTACAACAGAAAACACTGAAGACTCCTTCCTATTAGATACATTATTAATGTGTGAAGAGACCACGAATTAGATACTGATGTGCACTACACATTATTATGTTGATCCTTTCTGATCTGATAGGAATATGTTTAAAGTCTGAGCCTCGGTTACGTCCACAGTAGGTAGGTACTTACTATAATAGTATCTGTAGATACATGTTAGGCCTCTAAAAGTACCTATTCACTTAGGTGCCCATCAGTTAACTATTCCGACGACGGTAGTTTTATAAATATATCTACTTTACATTTTCTGTAGTGGGTGTGCAGGGTAGCAAAGTTATTTTTCTTACACATGAGTTGTCTGGTTATTGTAATGGATTGTAAGAAGAAGCTGAAAGGTGATTCATTTTTACTTGCCCAATGTAAAGTACGCCAGAACTTTGGAATGTGTATAAAACTGTAGTGAATACCTTGGAAATAAAAAAAGATCTATTGAGGATGAGGCTAAGAAGCATTACGGTGAGAGTGAATCAGATAAACAATCAGTCCAAACATTGGTTGACCAGAACTATTTCTAAAGATAAAGTAACTGAATAGAACACAATGATATCATACTATTTATTGTTATCTATCATCCTAAGTATGATAGAATTTGACATCCATGTCAATTCTTTGTAATATTTCTTTAAGTACATACGTAGTATTAGAGCAAGAGTACGATTTGTCCAAGTATGTAAATGTAAAACTCTAGCATAAGAACAGCTTTAATAAATACTCAGTGAAGATAAAGCACTTCATACATAGCTATTAAATATATTCCTCGTCGGTATTGTTTCGACCTGTTTGGGATCCAGTCGTTATAAGCTACTGCATAAAAGTGTTTTTTGTCCGACATATATTTTTACACGTTTACATAACAATGTTCCTTAAAAAACCAGTGAATAATGACATATTCGATAGCACATTGGGGTAAAAAAAATAGGTACCTAACTCGGAACCTCTTGTGAGATTGAATGACTTGGGTGTAATGTGCTAATATTTCCCTTTAAATGGTATATGAAATATTGTTATATTATGTACCTTAGACGTTTCCGCAAAAAATTAAAAAATTATAATATGTGAGTAATTAGCGAACATGGTATTTAAAACATCAACGATGTATCATTGTATGATCTAAGAGAGAAGTGTCTAATGCAGATAATGGCATTGCATAAACAATCGGAAGGTATGCTGATGAGTTTAATTCAGTTAGCATTAACATACTTCTATGGGTTTTGTGCGTTACTGTTCATTTACTATGCAATATACTCTATATGTACTTAAATGCCTCTACGAGAAACTCTACATATAGATACTTATAATATTGATATGAAGATATGTGAAAATAAAAGGTCGTTTGAATATTGATTGCTGTTGAATATTAGATGGACTGAATAGAATGGACTCGAAAGAGATCAGAAAAGAATGAGGTAATGTAATGCATTGAAAACCAACTGTGACTTAACAAGCATTTGTGACCCTCTGCATGGACGTGCTCCAGAGAATTTGACCTCTCCATTCGCCCCTTACCATCATTTTGTGGCCACTTTGTGTTTTGACAACTGCAATTTGTATTGAGCTCAATTTATTAGACCCTATACGCCTCGTTCGTTTCTCATGAATCATGATGATCCAATCAATCTTGCCACTAACCGTTCATAATCACATAATATGCTCACAGCAGTTTCTTCACTAATGCATTTTGATAGTGTGCTCGTCGAAGGTGCATTACTTTTTTACCTTTTATGTACAATACATTGAGGTACGCGCATTATGATGATAGCAAGCTACACTCCAAATGCTCTATGTTAATATTGGAGGAACCGTGACAATAATAATATTCTTATATGCATCTACCACAATACAAATATAAACACCTGACATCACTTCAGTTGAGTCTCAGAGCCAAACTCCTTTCCTTGCAATTGTTACAACTCACGGAACACTCTTTCCATAGTTCCTTACAAGTTTCGGCGTAACAGCTCCACTATGATATGCTTCCCCCTGAAACTCTAGACAAATGTTTTAAATTCCAAATTGATTCATAATCTAATTTTATTTAAAATCCAAAATCTGTCATAATAATATTCATAAAGAAATGGAAATTCTGCAATAACAACAATTTGTGCCAGAAGCAACCGAACAATATAGGTGAGCTGCTTAGTAAAACATACTGAATCGCTGCAGCGCAATAGGGAAATGTTTAAAAAATGACAATTAAATTGTCACACAAGAGTATTACAATTCATATCTAAAAATGTCACCTGTAAGTTGTAGGAATTCGATATAAAATAGGAGATCTAATTGTGCATGATGTCAATGTCCTATTTACTGATTTACGTTTCAAGTTACATGTTCCCAAAATAATATATGAAATTGATAATTAGTGAATCATTGGTATATATGTATATAGACCTTGTATATATTGGCATCAGACCGGGAGATCCGTCAGACTCTGATTAGGGTGAGGGTGATACTCTGATACTCCATCAGTTCGACTAGGCATACTGTTAATTCGTTATCGATCACCCAGTACGCATAATCGAACTGATAGAGTACTATAGTATCACCAGTCCCAGTCTGACCGGGTCTGAAAGTCTGAAAAGGGATAACATTGAAAAATGATACCTTTAGGTATTACTTTTCATCGTATTAGGCAATATTTGTGCAAAACCTTGCATCAGCTAGAAAATTAGTTAACAGAACCAACAGATTATCGTACAGACAAAACAGACTCTTAGGATTTTTAGGAGAGCAGCCAAAACTAAAAAAGTCGAATGCATCTGCATTAGCCTACTTCTACATAAGACACTGATGAGATAGTCGTGAATAACGTTCTAGTCGATTCGTATGTAATTGATGGTTTTTAGGTTGCAGTCAGTTCATAATTATATGATGCAATATGCAATATAAATCTCACTACTAGCTACATAAAACATACAACTACAAATTGAAACCTTTTCATTTCAACGTACTTGAAGAGTAATAAAGACAACACCAGAGCCATCTTCCTTTTACTAAACACAATACTGTCTCTGTCAATATTTGTATTTTATGGGAGGGAAATTTTATAAACTTCTGACGTGTAACAGCTATAAGCAAAGCAAATTAATTTGTCAAATTTTAACTAAAGTTTCGAACGAAGAGTTGGTAAATCAAATACAGGAACGGGTCTATATTGATCAGTCGACATTTGTAAAGTAATTAACCAAACAAGCACAACAATACTGCATACTCGACTCTTTAACATATTTGATATTATTTGATTTTGTGTCATTATTTTTTAGAAATTGTATTACGATTTACGATTACATTCAGATTTTAATACGATCATTAAAATCTGCAGTAATTAATGATAATTTATGTTATTGTTATTAATTTTTTGTAGATTTACTTAATGCGTCGTATTGTACTTTGTGTATTTATGCTACCAGTTATAAATAATAATGTATAAAATTTATTTAAAAAGTTTATATTCTTTTTGTATTACAGCAATCCATGACAGTTAACAGTGGCCTTGTTTTATTTTTTCAAAATCCACAGTAATGGCTTCTAGAAATTATAGAGGTGGAGGAAAATCTGCAATGAGCCAAGGTAATTTTTATTTTTTAATTGACGTGGCATTCTAATAATTGTATTTGTGTTCATATAAATGTGAAAAGGTATTTTTAGTCATTGTGAAGACTTAATGATTGATTTGATTGTCCACTACTAATGTAGATGCCGATTTAATGGAAAATGTAAACCAGACAATGGCAGAAAGTTTGTCTTCCAAAGTTGGTCAACTTAAAAGTGTAAGTGTCAATTTTTTTTCATACAAGTTCTATACATTTAGGCCATAGAAATCCGTGGTAATTATTTATAAATGTCTTTTCAGCTCGCAATTGACTTAGATTCGGAAGCACGCGACCATTTGCCACTTTTAGACGGAGTAGACGACGATATGGAAAATGGTTCAGCTCGGCTGGGTGGTAGTTCTGGACGGTTGAGAAATGTCGGAAGAGGTCGTTTGTCTGGGAGAAAATTAACTTGTTTTGTCGGACTTTCTGTAACCACTGTCATGATAGTTGTTTATTATATTCTCTTACCTATGGCATGGAAGTGAGTGTTCAAAAAATGAATTGTATTTGTGATTTACACTAAAGGGTTACTTAGTTGACAGTTTAGTAATATTAGCCAAATCTACCTGAGGCCAAGTTAATTTTAAATTGTGTCTTGTAGTTTTTTAACACATTTGTAGTGATGAATTTGGTGATAAATGGTGGAATGTGTCTTAGCTGCAGGTGGATTGTGCTATTGTACATTGAACGGACAGCTAAGTAAAGCCTTAACCTATCGAATGTAACCAGTTTGAATGTGCTATAGTAACTAGAGTGTCGAAGAGAAAACGAGTGCATACTTTGGTGAAGAATGAAGTGTACAGACAATGGATGCGTCCTACGGCTTTACAAAATAAAAGTCTACAGTTTTAGAATATTAATTATGTATGTCTCTTAAAGTTTGACTGATCTGCATGTCCTGTAAGTATGTAAGTACTTTATATGATTAGCCCAACAAAAAGCTAAAGATGCTGCAATACTCATTACGTGTTGTAGTTCGTCAATTCCATACATATTGAAACAAGATCTGAAAGCCCAAAGTTCAAGAAATTTTAGCAACATTTCCAAAATAAAAGTAAATATAAAAAAATTAAGGGCTTTCACATGAAATACTTTGTTATGCTTAACAGTGGCCATTAATTAACGTATAGTAGTTAACATAACGTAGGTATTTTACAATTGTTTTCTGAATGTCTTTGAAACAAATATTTACCAAAAATTAAGGCTTAAATATTTATTTCTAGAATCGTGCTTAAATTATGCTAATTAAGTATTTTACAAGTCGTTAGTTACCGATAACAGTTACGTTATCATAAATGAGAATTTATTCTAGATATGCGTATGTCTATGACTGTATCAATGATAAAGGGCAAAAAATATATGAATGAAACAAACCGAAGAAAATTATTTCTTTTGTATGTTATTTTTCAATTTAGTTTATACAGGCCGAAGATGGGCGTTTACTCTTCCCTAGACAACTTCTCGGCTAGGAAACTTTCGACTACTGCGTGTCATGAAACTTTTCTCAGCCCCTTGACTCTTAATAATTTCATCATGAGATTCTATTCATACCACCCACGGGAATCGTAATATTATTTCATCTCGACATTTTATGATTTTGCGACCTTATCTGAACGCATGTATTTTGCAGGACCGGATCGATTTAGGACATTTTTATTTTTAGAAAATAAAGGGCATACAGGTAGATCGGTCCAAGGTAAAATTGGAAAAAGAACAAGCAGCATTTTAGTTAAAGCCCCGTCAACCATTATTAAATCAGCCATACGCTAATTTGGTCCTCACAAAATTTCCTGCTCAGTGGTTATTAAACAAAAAATTTAGTAAATGTTTTCCCTTTTGTCATATATATGTTACAGTTAGTTTGTACAGTTGGGGAGCTTATACACGTACTAGTAACTTTGTACATCAATTTTATTTTGAAATTCCATGAAAGGCTTCATGAGAGGTTTCATGGTCATGTAAGCCACTTTTCTGACAGAGGTGTACAATTTGGTAAAAATGCAACGATTCGTCTAAAACTTATTTTATATTACATAAACTGTCAGAAATGTCACTTTTCAAAATTTTCGCGTTTACAATGCAATTAATAATTACTTTC
>JABASH010005832.1:0-11469 GCA_019776445.1 Tomocerus maximus
TTAAATATACTCTGTAGGGCACTTGGAGGCCCTCCTCTTGCACTTTCCGTAGTATATTTTGCGTGAAATGAAAAAAGCAGCCCTTGATTTTTTCACTCGGAAAAGCAGCATCGAAAGCGTAATGGGAGGACCAAGTTCGAAGTCCAATATTATTGTCTTTGGACTAAGTTCAATCTAAATAATGTTGCATATGCAACATAAAATGAGCAAGAAAGTGTGTTTTGCTTAATTTTCTGTTCATGAAGAAGAAGCGGCATTGTACGTGAAGAACATCGTACATGGAACCCTTGTGTTGCCAAAAAGGTGTTTATGTGTTGGTAAAAAGGTGTTGGCATAAAAAAGCTGAAAAATTTGTTGCCAAAAAGGTGTTGGCGAAAATGTGTTGTCATCTAGGGGTTCTTCCCAAGTAGGCATGTTATGATCTACTACGAAAAGTTGCTTATTGGAAAAACGTTTGGGGAATTTATAATACTGATGACTGTTGTAAGAGTCTCCTCTAATCTTGGAGGATTAAGGGGGCAACAATTGCACCATTGGCATTAGCATAATTAGGTGACTACATAATTAATTTACGTAAACTAATATGTCAAAGCTTACAATGGACACTCAAAGTTTCAGGAGGATTTCGTGAAGTAAGTTTGTACTATTATTATTATAGCGTGTATCTGCACTGCAAAACATAATGTACGTATAGCATACATTGCACGTACCTAGTCAACTTTGTAGTACGGTAGAAGTGAATAATTCGTTAACTATGTGCTTATAATCAGGGTTGCCTGTCATCACCCAAAGTTTGTTTCATAAACTTTTCAATTCTTATACATGCTTACGGAGTGTAGGACTACCTGCGTTATATTATAATACACCAACATGTAAGTAAGCGTAAGGCGTAGTTTACTGTAGGAAGGCACTTAAGTTTCTATACAAACGTAATCGGCTAATCTTTGCTAATGTCATAAAAGGTACTAAACCTAATGAAACTAACTGCTCGAAGAAATTTCCCTTCAAATTAGATTCAATATTCCCAAAGTAACTTTGCAGAAAAGGATCCTATCACAAACATTTAAGCTAAGAGCACTTTTACCATTCTCTGTAAACGAGAGTCTACGGAAGAATGGTACTCACTATATGTTTATCTCGTTAGTACTTTACTAGTATCTGAAAAGCCACTTACTCATTCAGACACAAAAGACACGGGACTAGCGTCACTTCAGACCAGATGATAAAAGAACAGTTAGTTTCTAAAGTCTAAATTTAGCCCATATCACAAAAAGATGGGAGAGGACATGACCCTCGTAGAATTTCTCATATATCAAAGAATAACTTGCTGATACTATTACTATATGACGAGTGTTAAGTGACTATTATAGAGCATAACTATTATTACATGCTGTTCTTTACCCATCCTATCTTAACTGACGCTTCAATATATTATGCGTTGCTATTGCATTCGTTATTGTAATATGCGATTGACAAACTCAATAGCTTATAATACTTAACTACATTTGATATCCGTTATTACATCACAAAATGCGTGTTGCAATAGTAAAATAGAATCTACGCTGTGTATCTGCATTTGCACTTATTCTTTCCTGTAATTCTAATACATTCATGTGTACACTATGCGTATCAATTTAAATACATGTATTCAATTGTTCCCCTTAAGAAATAAAATGTGTCATTTGACTCATCTTCCATGGATCGTAAAGTTTTGTAAATAAACTCCGTGTTTAGGTTTGGTAAAGTCGAAGGTGTAGGTGAGCTATCGTTATCTGCTTCCGACCTACGCATAATATAGTGTTTACATAACATCTACTGTAGTTTAAAATATAGTTCCGTCAAGCCAAGATTTTTGCCAACATCTAAGAAGCTCAGTGGGGAATCCAATAGCCATCAATAGTCTATGACTATAGAGTCAAAGTGAAGATAGAAATACAATATCTCTACTGTACAAACACAAGTTGTTCTTTGACTAAATGTAGTAGTTATATATAGTGGGGATGTGGAATATTTTAGTCATGTGAAGGAACAACTGCAGGCAAGAGTTTTCTCGTCTGGTCTCTTCTTGTCTTCGCTATTGTACTTTGAGGCACTTATCCTAGTAACAAGCTTCAGCAGTATACTTAATATTCATTTAGTAGCTCGACGAAGGAAGGAGATTAGATTGAATGTGCGTGTGTCTTAGTAAATATTCTTCAGATGCGTCGAAAAGGAAATGAGTATTTTCGTCCCGTCGTGCATTTTTAGCCGCTTCAGAAAAGCCTGTCTTGCCGAGTGAGAGAACCGAGAGAGAAATGTTCCATGACTGCTCTATTCCATGCTAAGCTTTCAGCTGTGTCATTTATATCTTTTTTGCAATTCTCTTTTTATCACAACTGAAATGTTCTCTCTACCTGAAAATGTACAAGGATCAATTTTAAAATGCAGTCGAATCTTTAATCATTATCAAAAAAGTGCTTTACTCCCTATACTATTGCTATTTGCTATACTATAGTTATAGCAGTGTTTACTGCATTTTTTATCTCCACCATAATTATAGCCTGTCCACCACAATTACATAATTATATCCACCGCAATTTAATGTTCTTTAGAAATGATGGTAGCTTATGTAAGCACAGACCGCAAAATTGCAAATTTTCGCCAATCGTTAAAGGATTCTACTTAATTCTTTTATTTACAGGTAAATTGGATGCGACGGAGAGACTGGCACATATTGACGTCCGGGCGTAACGTTTTCACCAATGATGATCGATTTCAAATCAACCATGTTGAAGGCAGTGATGAATGGACGTTAGTCATAAAATATGTCCAAATAAGAGACAGTGGAACCTACGAGTGTCAGGTGAGTGTTCCTAGTACCTTAACTTCTTGTTCCTCGAATAATATACCATTAATAACGTTTTCCCCTCTAAACCTGTTTCGCATGTGGACTCAGTAATTACATAGCAGACTGGTATTTTTAAACATCCTTTAGCATGTTTGGCCTGATTAGAGACTTACCTGTCGATATCTCTTGTAACCGTCGAATCCAACTAATGTCAATTGTCAAATTGTCGTGGCAGAAATCTTGCAAAGCCTTGGATATAAAATGGACGGTCACAGTTCAAAGAAAAGCCTTTTCAGATAAATTGAAGTTTAGAAAACAGCTTGTTCATTTCGCTGTGCAAAATCCATCAGAGTTTGCATGGTAAATCGGAGTAAGGATAGTGAACCTGGCAAATATTCTGCATTCTGCACATATGTAGGAGTTCAGCTACCTCTTGTAGTAAACAGAATGTATGTACATGAAAACTTATAACGCTTAGTACAGGCTATTAAAGGAACTCACAGGTATGTGCAGACTACAAAGGTTTACCTATGCTACTTACTACGATGTTCTGATTAGACAAACAGCTATATTAATTTTGTCAGTTTTGAAGAATCGTGTACGTGTCGTTTACTAAACTGAAGGTGGTGTAATTTATTCAGCACAAAGGGACTTAATTATAGAGTTTAGAGTGGATTCACTAGATTAGTGGATCTTTGGCCCATGTATTAAACAGAAGAATAGTACCGTTAGGTGTCATTTAAACTGAATACACTGTTTGTCTTTGCAACTGTCAGTAAATGAAGTATGGACGACAGGTCCATATTCAATGCCAATCATAGTGTGGCGACGTCTTCACAATGAAGTATTTGTTTACCTGCCGGTCTGATTGATCACTTCAGCCATTCAAAAATGTATGGTACCTAAGGGCAATGCACGCCTTGTAGATTAAGGTTATGAATATTTAATGTATGTCTCCGCAAGTGTATTTAAGTAGGCATAGCAGTTATTGTTAATGTAGCCTTAGTCATTCCCCTTTTCCGTCATGTTTCAATTGACACAAATACAACGCATGATATCATAAGTAGCACACTGTCACAATCAATTATAGACATTATGCAAAATCCAGGAGCACGGTGCAACGTAACGCTACAGGAATACAAAATTGCACTTCATATAGTATGCATAGTAATAAGGAGCGGATGTAGAACGGAAAGGAAATATATTGTGCTGGAATGAACACGAAATCTATGTTAATAATATATGACATATACCTACATTAAAGCGGTAATGTGTTGTGTTATATAATTAGTGCATAACAGTAAGAAATGTATAATCACATCATATAAAATGCACTGCCTTGCATATTTAGAGTTTTATCTGCGCATAGAGAATACTAGTCCGGAATGAATTACATCTATTATTTACCTAATTAATTACGTATGTCTAATACTCAACTAAAGATTTACATACACATTGGGTGTGTACATATATATTTATAATATGTTGTGAGGGTTGGTTCAACTCAGTTTTGTTAGTGGGAGTTGTAAGTTGATTCAATTGTCAGTGGGACATGTAAGTTAGTCTACTTACAAGGTGAAATGAGAGCTGGTAAAAGCCATTGGAAACAAAAATAAATAGAGCTGACTGGGCCAAGTCTGCATAAGTTTGCATAATGGCAGAAAAGAGAGATACAGATGTATGTGGAGTGTATGCACATAAGTACTGTGCTAATGCCCCTCCATAAAATATTCTAAAGAATCCCATAAACAGAGGAAAATGAATAGGAATTACTTTGGACATTAGTTGTGCCAGTAGAACAGTCGTCCCCGCTATGCTGCGATGAATATTTCGTTAGTGGATGGTCGGTTGGATGTTGGAGCATGTATAGCCAAACGAACCAGACCACTCGTTTTGAAACCCACTAAAAGTTCTTTCAGCCGTGATGGTTAAAGTCAATAAAATTTTAACAGCCAAACTCCGTTTAAATTTCAGACTCTTTAGTGACTGTTAGTATGCGAAAAGTTTCCTGGATCTGACTTTCGACTTTCACTGCACCCTCCCCTACTTTCTCTGGAGTGTGCTCTGCGTTGCGTGTGGCTCTTACTAATATACTTAATCTGTCTATCCTCTATCTAATGCACATATGTATATGCAGACACTCTTCTCTTCAAGATTAGACGTGGAATACAGATTTAATGCAGTTGGGAACAAGCTCAATGGGCTCGGCACATTTGCTTTTACTTTGCATTACTGATTACATGCAAATATACTTACTTACACTTTCATTGTATTCCACATTACGTTTTCGCATTCTTTAATTATGCACAACCATAGGAGTCGAGGCTGGAGACTGGAAACCAGAGTGATGTAAAATGCACTTGTGATTTAAGTTCAAAAAAACTCACTATTTCTGCATTAGCATAAAACTTTTACGTTGTAATGCGGAATAAAGTAAAATCATACGAGACAGATCAAAAGCCCGCTTTGTGCCCACGTCTATCCCAAGTTTTGTTTTTTCCGAATTTTAGTCATGGCTTGTGAGATATGAAGCATACTACTAGCGCATCTGATGCAATTGTCTATGTATTTATTAATCCCGAATTAATTTAAAAGTCTGCTTTCAATGGCATGCAGTTTCCTCATCCTACTTACAAACATCCAAAAAAGTTCAAAGGAACGATCTTCTATGTAAGTGCACTATGCTTTGTCTCTTTCAGAGAACCTTAGTGAACACATTTCGCAGGGAATTCTACAGACCAAAGCAAAAGGCATCTTCCTACTTTTCTGTGTTCTGTATGTAATTCTACCATGTCTGCTGCAAAACAACTAGAAAAAAAAATTCTAGACAAAATAATAACATTGTGCTCCCTGTCCCTGATACAAAATTCGAGTTCTGTTACTGTACGTGTTAGTTGTTACTACTAATAGTCATCTAACTAGAATACAATGTTAACAATCCTAAAATATTATTTTACAAATACTGAAGCCATTATATTAGTCTGTTTGAAAATGATGGTAGTAGCTATATAGAACTTTCTTTCTTGGAATTGGGCTGATCTGTGGGCATATTGTCAGTAAACAAAACCAGGATGTTATTAAATTAGTATTGTATTAGATTTTCTATTCGGATGGAGATAGTGAATTGAAAGTTGTCTTCCTGGAATCTATCCTTTTTGTAGCTAACGAGGAATGGAAATTGAAAACTACGATAGTAGATGTTTTCTTTAGGTTATTTATAGTTTTCCAAGTATTTTGAAGATCATCTGGTACAGGCTGGCACATTCTAAGCCTTTGCGACTAAAAATTCTATAGGGTTGGTGTTCTAGGCACCGCGATTAATATAAAATGAATTTGTTTTGTAATCTTTAGAATGAAATTGCTGCAAATAATATGCAATATTGTGTCTGAAGGCATGCTTTTCAAGAAGTGTGAATTTCTTTATGCTATAGGTAAGAATTAGAAAGATGAGAAGTACAGTAATTAACATAATATTTGCTATAATGTTATTAACTTACCACGATATAGTAGATAGCATAAAAAAAGCATATAGCACAGTTGGTAGACTACTATATGTATAATTCTATTCAGAGTGGGAGAAATATGTAGTTAGACAGTTTATTTCACTCTGGAAAAGTTTAAGTAAATTACCCACATCCGATGTTTCCTCTTCTTTCTCTCTCAGCATCGTCGTGAACTTATGTACTGTTGAGTGCTTCATGCTCTAATGTAATAATTCTAGTGTCACACGTACTAATTAGGCATTCACGGTTGAGACTTGTGAACTTTGAAAACCCAGTGGGTGTCACAGACGCTGCATTATAGCACAACATGAAACTCATTCACAAAAACGGAGTTGCTCTCTTGTAAATATAATGTAGATCACTGGAAAAGATTCTTTACTTTACCTTACACTAGATTTCTCGTGTCCTGCGGGCTGTCTTCAGAATCTCTTTTTGTCCCACTTATTTCTAACACCAGGAAAGGAAGTTGGGTTGACTTTGACATGAGTGCACTTTGACATTACTTTCCTTCCTACTAATCAGCTTCGCTCGGCTACTTGCACAAGAAATTCGTTTAAGAGTAACGTTGCTCCCTTGAACGTGCCTTTCCTCATCCGTCATCTTTTGAGATTTGCAAATAACACTCCGTTTTCAACGTTACTACTTCAAGCTAGAAGTAGTAAATACTTATGTAGTATATTTACTGCCTATGTCTATACTGCATATGGTCGTTTCTTTAAAAATGGGCATGCATTATATACGTACTTATATTCAAGCTTATATTGAACACATGCAAATTATGTTACTAAATGTCAGAGTAACAATACCAATAGCTGCTGGCAAGGTTTCATTAATTTTCATGTTAGTACCTATAGGTTCCTTGTTAGTACCTATGCAAATCATAAATTGTTGAGACAGTTAAACTGCAGTGCATATATGAGACAAACTATAATACTAGGCTTTTACCACATGTCAGAGTACACTTAATTGACTTATAACTTATAGTACGGTTACTATACTTTGATCCAATTAGAATGCAGTAAACAGAGTACGTACAGCGAGAGTATTAAATGAGTTCACCAGACTATTTATTATGGTTCAGGAAATTGGATAATCCTAGAATCTCAGAGAAGTGTTTACAAGCTGTATATAGTGATGCATTTTACCACTTACGGTAAACATTAGTTTGGGTTCCTCCTCCACCTACTTCTCAAATTAATTTTAATAGTCAATTATTCGACTACATGACTCAGGCTGATTAGGGTACAGATAATTCATAATAAGATAAGCAAGCGAATTTTGATTAGGTATTGTTTTTGTTTGCAGAAACGTATTTAGCCCAAACTTCAGCAATTTTTATTCAATCGATGCTTTTTGCGTCAGATACGGTTATGGTCTAGAGGACGCTCGGCAACGTAAATCTTCGTCATATCTTTTAATGGACGGCAGGGCTGGGCCGGTCAGGTATAAGTAAAAGAATCTTGATTAGGAAATACGTCTTACCATTTGGTTTTCAGTCTGCAAACCCAACATCCATTATGGGTAATTTTTATTCAATCAACATGCTGAAATGACAAAATATATATAAACTACCTTATATTATATCTATATGAAGCATTCGAAAAGAGAGTTGAAAGTAACAGGATAGCGAGAAGCAATTGTAAACAGCAAAAAAGCTTCCATTGCCCACACATTTTACACACGTTGGCGGTCTCGGACTTCTGGAGTCCGAGACCGGGAAAAAATTGTGTAACACTGAGAGGTATGGTAATGCGTCATATAGATAGACTATAATATAGTTTATATATATTGAAATGACGCACTCAATTCTGACAAAATTGCTGTGAATGTAGTGTATTATATTGTAGGTAGTTTTACACGGAATATTTTTAGTGTATTTAAGGGTGCCATATAGTAATGTAAATTTCCTACTCCAGGAAAGTGGACGAATCTTAAATAATATTGCATTTACAAAATTTTGGTCATATCTATTGGAAAGGGTGACTTTCTCCGAGGACCTTGTGGCCCTCAGAATTTGAAAAAACATTCCAAATATGACACAATTAATTATTTTCAAAAAAAAAATCACCCGAAAAAGGGCGCGGAAAACTTCTGGGTGATTATTGTGATGTATTTCTTTTGCCCTCAAATTATTTGAAAATCGAAGAGCCACAAGGTCGTGTCATATCCTGGAGGAACAACAGAAACTTTGCAGAAACAAAATCGGTCAACTATTTTTTGGAATTTCATCCATTATGGTAAAATGTTGTAATTTGAAAAAGTATAGGAACAATCATCAAAGACAAACGCGGAGCGCAGTGCTACATAGTCAGGAATAGACAGGAGACAGGAATAGGATCTACGCTATTATTCTTTTCGCTACCACACATGTAAGATGCTCCACTATATGGCAAATGGCACCCTTAAGCGAGAATAGTATTTATTTAGTACTAGGCCACCAGCATTGGGGCTCACTTTTGAAAGGTTGGCACTCAGCAAGCATTGGCTGATTTTGAAATATATAAAATATTGCATAAACCCACCATAATATTATTACCATTATAAAATAAGGCAAAGTAGCCCATAATTACGAAATACATATCATTACGAAATATCGTGTTGTGGTTTGATCGAGATAGAAAATGTTACATGCATTTCGAATGTTGTAACTGTAACTGAAGTATACATTGAATTGAATACACGCTTGCGCATTTTGGCGACAAATTCCATGGAACATGAAACATAGTTGGTTGGGAACAACAAATCGTGTTTATTATATAGAAATTATATGCGTAAAAGTAGGTATACGATAAACGTCTAAATGTTACTTCTTCTAAAGCCAGTAAATGCCTAATTATCTAATTCCAAGAACATGGCTGATTTGCTAATTTGTGCTAAGAAACTACATAGTCAATTGGATATTGGATTAGAGTTAATGTTTAATACATTTATAAATAGAAAGGTCCATAGCTAAGCTAACAAACTGAAGATAAGTTGTGAGATTCCTTCCTGAGGGAAAGTCAACAAGTCAGACTTTCTGTCATCAGTGCCATAATTAGCAACTTTCAACTCTAGTTAGTTAGGCTTGGCAGAAATGTGCTAAGGAGTTTAACCACACTCTCTTAGAATTTATACTCAGATGAATTTGCAGCAACAGCATATAGAATCACCTTGTTTCTGTCACATGCTTGCGAAATTACTGTCAATTTTTTGTGCTTTTCCTTTATGGTTCGTATAATGAGCAGAGGTACAAACGGTAATAAAGAAGTATCTTGGAACTGCAAATGTGAAAACATCAAAATTAATTTTTCTATGTACCTCTATTTACGTCAAGTAATTTTGCCCTTTGTGTACAAAGTGTACACAGCTACGGTATTTAGTAGGACTAAAGGTACTAGGTAATTATATTTACGTTAGGCTAATTTCCATTTAATGTTTCCCGTCATATTTAACGGCAGTAACGGAAGTAGGAACGTAATTAGGAAGTAGGAATGGTAGTGCGTTGGTAGTTGAAACCTTTCCTCAGATGAACGATTAATTAAAGATTTTGTAAATGAACAATATAGACTTTCTCAAGTCACTTTTTCAAATAAGAAACCTACGTTTTTTTAAAAATATAGTTAATAGCTGTACCACACAGCTCCAACCATCACATAGGAATTCAGGTGTATATACGCCATCATCTCGATAATCGTAGGTGTTTAGTAATTATCATGCAATTATATTACGAAATCTCGCCCGGTTTGCCTTGTCGAACTGATGGAGTCTATCCCTGTCTGACGCCGACATATATACTGTTTTGTATAAAATGCGTAAATATCAGAATTTGCAATCTGCTGTGGACTCCTATTTTTTATAGACTGCCTGTTATTCGTCACCATTGACATACCTGCATGAGTTATTCCAAGAATAATTTTAGACAGCATAAAAGAAGTTGAATCGCTTTGATCATCACTGCCTTTTGATGACTTGCTTTACTATGTTTACTGCCTATAAGTAGGCACTAGTTATGCGTAGGTGAGTATTGTTAATGACCTGGATTCGAATCTTTTTATACTCCCAAGTCCTCTTTCGATTCGGGCTTTATTCTGGTCTCATGTATCATCCATTAACATGGGGATTTTGGGGCCTACTGCAGTATAACCAAAACATTATACGAGTCGAACTCGTTTCCCTGTATTTTTATTGGAATGTGACCTGAATATCCATATTCAGGATAACACAACATAACTACGAAAATGCCAGTCAAAATGGACGAGCAAAATGATGAACAGGAAGGGATAATACCCGGAATGAAATTGGAGTAGAAGAAAGATGCATTTCTAGGTAGCCCATGGGTAAATTAATTTTTTTGAATCTTTACGGCCAAATCTCAGAAAGTTTCTGCAGATGAATTCATTCTGAAATGAGCATTCCGAAATAATTCAGAGAAGCTCACTGTGGTATTTGACTATAAGCTACATGTGAGGGCCCTTCCTAGTTTGGTTCAATTCAATTTGCGAGCTTAACTGTTGTGTCTAATGTCTAAGTCAATATAGATGCTAGTAACATGAGCCCACTAAAATGTTTTCGCAAATAGATAGCGAGATATCGACAGTTAGAGTATGTATAGGCTAGGTATAACAAACAGCAAAACAAACATTCCCAAATATTTTTTAGACTGAACTCTCGCCTTTATAATTAAATGAAATGCATATTTGGTTCCTAAAAGCTTTTCTCACCAAATGCAATCGCTCGGTTTTCAATGTTGTTCAACTGCATTCGCTTTCTACTACCAAATATTAATATTTTATTTGTTTCCATTCGGGGTGAACAAACTAAATTGTGGGTAACCGGAGCCAGACGACAGGAAATGTTGGGCAAAGTAAGGTAGCTACTGTATAAATATTTGATGTGCAAAAAGGGTATGTAAGTAATGTCAACGTCTGTCAATGCTGGATATTATTCATGGAAAGTTTTTGATCATTACCGTGTGACAAGTATGTTCTTATCGAAAATCGCAATCTTGAAAATGTTTGCTACATGTGTCATCGAAGTCAACATTCAGTGTTCGATGACCAGCCGGCTAGCCGGCTAAAATGGCCAGGATAAAATGGCTAGCCGGCTGGATAAATACCGTTGTTAGCCGGCGGCTAAAAAGGTTAAATTGGTTAAAATGGT
>JABASH010005833.1:0-11468 GCA_019776445.1 Tomocerus maximus
AAACACCTTCCACGACAATTTACTCTGTAACATCATACATAGCAATATTTGAAAAACTTGTTAAGGAACAAAAGACTAGTTGTATTCCCATCATTTCGTCATTTCACAATGCCTCATCGTCATTTTATACGAATTTCATCCACAAAACGTCAAAGCCATAAAAATATGATTTCCATCGGTGGACACAGTTTGTAATTCACATTGTTATGAAAAGGTGTCCTTATTCTCATTAATATTTGTTTGTCGAGTATATTTTACCAATCTGCAACCGAATACAATAGAAAACTACAAAAGACATCAGGTACCTATTGGTATTCCCATTTGGTTGTATTTATCCAAAGTGTCATGTGCGCACATCATGAAAAATGGAAACATATGTACAAAGTATCTATACGAACGTAGTGTATACTTTTATTTATCTTAATGTATTCAGACGCATATCTATTTGTCCTATCTAAGGATATCCGGTTTTAATTGAACACTGGAATTACTGCAACCCATTCGGCGAACGTAGGTTTATGTACATCTAATGATTTTATCTTGCCGCCTGAAACATTGACACAAAATGACTACCTATATTTGCTATACCCATTCCTACCTATACTACACAATTACAGAATGTCATCGCTTTAATTTCAATTTTTACAAAACTTTATAACAAGTTTGTGGAAGAGAAACTAGAATGTTTTTAACAAAAAATGTAGGTCTGCCTATTCATCCTGTCCTGTGTGAATTTTGCGATGTTGAATAGCACATGATAAATGTCACAAAGATAAGCGTGAAGCAGACCCGATGACTTTATCTCCAGGATGTCAGAGATCTGAGTATCTGAATTAATTTGGAAGGGTTAATACTGTAGTTAATGCTTTGCAATTACAATTAATGACAAGCTCCTTTTCTGAAATGTTATTTAATTAGTATAGTATTCCATGTAAGGAAATGTTTATCGAGAAGTTGCATCTAATATTGACATTTTAAGTGCTTTACGAATTATTTGGCAATTAAGTACAGAAAATTCCATTCTTAGCACATCATAGTGCCCCAAATAAATAAAACGCATATTATACACATATAGGTGGTTACCAAAAAAACTTCTCTGGCTTTACACAAAAAATGGCAGGTGATACTTTGGCACTAATGTTATTTGTCTAGTTAATCCAGTGCAGTTCTATCAACCTTAGCAGTATCAAACACCTCATTTTCTATGTATGTTAATTTGTAACACTCAAACCGCAACAATGTGTCACTGTTAATAAGCACAATATAACACTCCAAAAAACATTATTAATAATTCCTCCAGTAAGCATGAAATTAGCAGTGTAAACATGCAAGTGTGCCGTGCAATTTGATGCAATTCACTGTGGCATGCATGACACTCACACTGAGTTTGTACAAGAAACCATTTATTGTGGAAGGCAGAGCATAATAATATGAATTTGAGTAGCTTGATGTTAATTAAGAGAAGAGAGTGCCGCAAAGAGTTACAAAGCGGGACGCGAATATTATAAATAGAAAAGACAGTTCCCTCCTTTGACATGAGTCCGTTCCGCAGCATGGTTTGCAACTTATTATGCATAATAGTGAAATGTCACTGAATGTGAGAGAGATAGTAATAATAGCGAGTATTAACGTGGCAATAATACGGAGTCAACAACGCGGAGTAAAGTAGTTAAACAGATTGAACATCAGATGCGTACAGAAAACAGTTGACAACAAAAGAGAGGAGCATTAGACTTGCCAGCCAACCAACTGATTGCTTGTAGGTACATAACATGCACAATCATCACAATCACAGCCACAGAACATAGCAGAACAGAAAGCATGCAGCCAGTCTGTAATGAGTGGTAATTTGCCATGTAATTTACGTGAATTTAAAAGCGTCTCGTAGTCTCTAAATGAGATGTTTGTCTATGGTACCTTCTGCCTTCTGTAATTGTGTTGATTTGTATTTTACTCAGAAATAAAGAGGTGTGCAATATGTATTTACTTTGTCATAACAAAAACAAGCGAGGCATAGGATGTAAAGACATAGCAGGTACATCACTAATGTATTTATTCCACCTATAAGGTCTACATTTAATTTTGGTTGAGCCTACATCCACTGTCTACCTATAACGCATGTCAAAAAGCAAGGTAAAGGAGTTAAATAGCGAACGAAATTATAGAGGAGTAAGATGCGAAGCAGAAACAAGGGAGATATTGCACATTCTACAAGATCACGAATAGGAGAGAGAGCAATCGCTTAATCTGCAAGTGTAGTATTGTGAAGACTAAAAGACTCCTTCATTCATGTCAGTTACCATTTTCATCTCCCCATCATATCAACACCAATCAAATTACAAATACTACATAGAAAATAGAAATTCAGAACACCAAATCATTCATTTGCTAAGGCATTTCCTTTCCTTTACATTACATTTACATTCACTATTCCGACACATATTCATGTTTATTATTTAGATTTTAATAAAATTATGTCTACATGAGTGTGTAAGCAATTTCACAATTACATGCATTTTTAGCATTACTATCTAATCACAAAGTATTTAATAATAACATGTGTTCTGCCTTTACTACCCGGGGGACCTGAACTGTTTTTCCTATCTAAAGCCGACAGAATCTCTGTCACTTTGTCATTCAGCCATTGGCAAAGCAATTTAGATCATTTTTACTTGCCGTGTTGATAAATGTATTAACACAGAGAGAATGTTAACACATCTGTTACGTGTAGAAACATTTACAGTGTCGCCGACGAATTATGAGCTACTCTGATGGACATCTAGGTGCGGAGACAAATTATTTTGTCATTTATTACACTATACAGTTTAAATTTCTAACTTTTACTCTAATGCATTAGCATAATACCACTTCGTACTTGTTATATAATTGCATTTTGACTTTACAATGCGTTATTGTAGGTCGCTGGTGACGTGATTGTAAATTTCGTATTGTTCACAAACTTGTGGCTGTTTTCCTGTTTACTTGCATTTATCCTGATTTATATGTAGGTATATGCATTTTATCTTAGCCTATAGTAATACATAAGTAGTTATGTTACTGCACATAAGTAGATTGTAAAATTTCTAGGACAAATGCTTAAGTGTAATAATCCAAGTCCGAGTGATTAGATTAGCTCAGTCGCCTACCAAATGTCGCAGTGTCACCACTGTCACCTAGCATGAATTGCATAGTCAATGACAGTGTAGTGAATAGTCAAGTATATGTGGTGGTGAGAACAAAAGCAGGCAATCGAGAAAATCTATGCCACCAACAGTTTTATGACATCAGTTTATCTTAATCCAATTATCCAACATGTAAATGTACAAATCGTAGTGCTGAAGAAACTAATTTATAAATAGACATGTAAAATATGTATCCAGTTCTTTGGACAACCTCAACATCTATAGAAAACGAGAATTCAGCCTACATGCATATTCCCTATGCATGAAGAGTTTTCCATGATTATATGTAACAGTTTAGATAGCATAGGCTGTTACTTATACAACCCTAGCATCATAAACTATGTGGTACACATCACTCGTTACAATCATTAGCAATGCAATGGCAATGTCATTCTATTTGTACCTCTATTCTATGTAGTAGTATATACTTGACTTAACTTATATAACGCTAGCATCATAAACTATGTGGTACACATCACTCGTTACAATCATTAGCAATGCAATGGCAATGTCATTCTATTTGTACCTCTATTCTATGTAGTAAATAGTATATACTTGACTTAAAAGTACAAAGTATCCAACTACTAATGCGATACTTGGCAAATAGTTTAATTATGTATGCTAAGCATCATAATATTAGCATGGTAAAGATCTCAATGGCCAAAATATGCGACAAAGTGAATCTGTTGGTGTGATTCTTATTCAGAGATGAGTCGACTCAGTCGACAAGCCCTTATGCAATAATAAGATAAATTATGTCACATGAAATCATGGACTGCAATAAATATTGAATACTCTCACTAGTAATTACTGGTGTGATGAACAAGAATTGAACGTACTCAGTAGTTAAATTATTTTAGTTACATTACGACTTAACACAAGAGTGCAACTATCAAAGATCTTTGTAAGTGTGAGACTCCATGTGTGTCGTCGAAAGTTTGGGACATGTGACTTTATTTGGTTGAACTTGCAATATTAGTGTTTTGGGATGCTAAATGGTAAAAGAAGGTTGTTGGGAGCATCGTCATTAGAATAATATTTAAGAAGTTAGTTGTATATGTCAAATAAACTTGGATGCTAACGCTATCTCATGCTCATCATTTACGTTCATCCACACAAAATAATATGCAAGTCAAGTCGAAGTCAAGTGCAGGGCAGTAGTATTTGGAAATTGTGGCTTGACTGTTTTCTTGTTTCGATACACACAATTCTAAACTGCTAAAACCGAAATTATTATTCAGTCATGGAATATATCTATAATATATGATGCAAACGGAACGTAGCACATGAGAATAAAATGTGAAGACGAGTCGAATGAATAGACAGAGGAGCGAAGCAGGACAAGACAAGTTAGCTGACGAATGAACAGGACGATTATGCAAATAGGCAATTAGTGATGCAAGTTACCTTCCAAATAATTACCACCTCGACTCGACCAAATTCATCCTCCTCTGATGCTACCCATATGAACATGCACGTACAGAGATATTTACCACAAGAAGATCCTCATCTTCAAAAGAGTGAGGGAAGAAAGAGTCTCTTTAGCCGTGTGGTTTGACTTCGGCTGCCGTAATGTAATCGAATGCATAATGTTAAATAATAATAATGTCCTCGTCTTCGAAAGCCATTACATCATTTACATCAGCTCGTCTCCACTTTGAATTCCACTCCACTGGTACATACATACCTCCAGTCTCTCTCCTCAGTTCCAAAAACTACTAACCGTAACTACCACCGCCACTAACTGCACTAACTACCTTGTTTAACTGAACCTTTCCATTGTTACCAACAATATTTTACACACATTCCCTTTTCTCCCATTCCTCACGCCTTCTTTACTGCTTACTACTTCCACTAACCACGTTGCGCTTTTCTCAATTACTATTCTCCCTAATACCTCTCCGACTTATTCTCCTGCCATCCCATAAGAATCCCCATACAACTTTATATCTTGTCGTTACTTACACAGAGAAAGTCTCCAGTGCAGAGCAACCCTATGCCAGGATATTATTATTGCCTTAGTTGTTGTTATGTACAGCTTGCCTCGCTCCCTGTCGCAAAGTCACTACCCTAATTCAAAATCCTCGACAGCAATATAATACTACGCATCTCTCTATAGTTTCAACATCAACGCAAAGCCACAGAGTCGTATTCAGCAGCGAATTCCAACGGGAATACATTGTGAACATCATATAATTATTAACCATTAACATCTTGATCAGATTCAGAAAATGAAACTTAGATCTAGTAGGCGAAATTACGTTTTTAACAAAGTCAAAGTTTCGTTTTTCACTTTCATTGAATCTCTACACAAAATGCCTTACCTAAAGACCTATAGCCTGCGTAAATCGGATGAAATATGTATTGTGTTATGCGATACGTTATAGATATATACATTTTTGTGCATAAATAGGATGCAGTCCATTCTAAAGCATAACTTATTATTCCAGTTTTAGAATTGGTAAGCAGGTATAACTAGAGTAAGTTTTCTGACTACATCTCAGTACTGTTTATGCGTACCTACTATGCACAAGTATCCATTATTTACCTGAGACACTCACTTTGTTTATTTGGCCAAATTGCATTTATTATTGCACCATAAAATATAAGTAAAAAATATCTAGTGGCAAACCTTTAATAATTAGGTACCTGCTAAACATTATCCTACAATGCGCAGAAGGATCTACATATAGATCCTTATTACTCCTATTACCACATGTATAGTGATTTATAGATTAGTATTGTTAGTTACACTTACTATCTTCTTTAAAGGAAAAAGGTGCAGCCGAGTTCTTCATCTTGAACTCTCTTAGCAAGACATCCCATGCTATATATAGATAATTTTATGTAGTTTGAACGAGAAGTGAGCTACGAAGACATCATTTCTAGACTCATTACTATTATTCTTCCCTACATTTGCATATTATGACTTTAAATTCGATTTACAACTACTGTCCAGCCAGAGTTTAAAATAATAATGCCTAGGAAGCACAGGTTGACGGTGCCATAAAATGTCTTGACATTTCCAAGGTGGAATAATAAGTATAGTGATTTGCTTTTAACTGATGAATAATAAATTGATTGGGCCTATAGATAAGTAGAAGCTGATTATATTGTGCTGGACAAAAGAGCAAGCATAGTGTAATGGAACTAAAATCCATGGTCATGTGAGAGGAAAGACCATTTGTCATTCTGGTTAGGGGTGTCACTTGTTTTGATTTCTGTCACAATCCCCTATCATGAATTCATGAATTATTTCTTCGACTTATTCAACTACCTTGAATCTAAAATAACACTGCATCAACATATAGATTGTTATTTTATCTCAGCATAGATTTACAGACTCCACACTGCCAAGTTTGCTTAGCACTTATTAAAGTGTGTTTCCTATTAGTTAAAATCACTGTCTTGCGGTCTGCATTTACTTACAAAAACGTTAACAAGACATATTATGTAGCAATGCACAATTTACACAAAATCAAAATCATGTGATAAAAAAGTAACATTTTTTCTACACTTCTTATAAGTACAATTCAACCCATACAACAAAATAAGTAGCTGATATAAGCGATCCCATCCCATACCAATTTTTTATAGAAATAATGCTCCAGTAAACTTTATATTGGATCCAGACTCTGATAACATTGCTATGAATAGAATTAGTACTCAGAATATCTTAGAAGAATATTCCATGGATCACGTTTTAGTAAGAGAGCATGCAGTACTCTGCGTCGTAGTCCGCATAGTTGTAATCTCATAACGTAGCGTAAGTAGTCGTAAAAGTACTCAACTTTAAATGCTATCCTAAGGCAACGTAACTCGAATTCAATGGCAATCACCACTCCGACTCAAATACTCGGACTCTTCATCTTTTTCTTTCCTTCGGATGATTTTCCTTTTACTCTACATATTGAATGAGGAACATTTCATCGGTATAACATACTACATTTTATATAATATAGAACAAGGTGTGTACGGTAAAGCTGCATACTTAAAACACAGCCAGACATATTAATACATGTATGAATGACATAGGTATGAGGATGTTTGGGATTGTATCAATTTTATGTCTCAAGCATTGAGTAGAGTTCAGAAAATTCACATAGATTAGTTACAAATGTAACAAACTACTTAGTTTACTACTACTGATAATGCTTGAGTAATGTTAATGTCACTATTCTTAAGCACAGTACAATTAAACCTATGTACGTACATCGGAAAATAACACACTTGTCGGTACTTGTCCTACACAAGGATTATTAATCATTAACATTAATTCACTACTTTGGAATCTAATTAAATTGACCTTTAACATTTTACGCATGTAAATGTCATTCAGTCAAAAAGCCTCCTATTACTATACATGACAATGACAACAATGACGACTTGGAAAATGGCAACTAGATATTATTTTAACGACTTGCATTAGAAATTGAGTGCTGATTGTCGTGATAGTTTCGTCAAACACTAATCCATGTCCATGGAAAATGTCCTTTGTCAGTACTCACTCACCATTATGAGACATGAAAGGGGCAACTTGAAGACGAAGTTAGAGGGTTGGTTTGTCTTTTCCCGAGTCTAAGTCGGAGAATCAAGTCGGCTGTGTATGTGCACAATGTGCAATGGACTGGATTCCGATGCTGGGGCAGCTCTTTAATGTGCACGATGGTCTTACAGAAATGTACAAGGTAATAGCTAAGAGAATCACCACGAGCCCTTACTTATTCTAAGTTAAGCACTAGCAGTGGTTTAACAACTTATTAATTTCACACATGTAAACATGATGAATAGAATTATGCTGTGTTTATGCACTTCTACTTGGTTCACATACATACGTAATGCATAGTACCAGTTTGGAAGTCTGAATCAAAAAAATAATGATTTGGCACACCTATTTTTTGGCAGATTGAAAAAATGAGGTAGGGCACGAGCTGATTTAACAATTACCACTGTTGGAGATTGCAACTGTTCAATATGCGAATAAGGCATATATTGACACATACTGAGTACTGACAACAACAAAATCGTAAATATTTAAATTGAAAACTTACCGCAAGGAGAAAATCATTTTAGCACAATCCCGGTTGCTTGACAGTTGGTGAAAATGATGTTTTTAATAAAAGTTGTTAAACTTGAAACTGTTGTAAACACTGGAAGTGATGATTATTTTCACAATTATTGTTGGTAGCACTGAAAACCGAAGATGAACAAATATCCAAGTGTCACCTCAGTATTTAAATATGTCATTTGTCATTGAGTTGAGAAAATTGAGAAAAGTGAGAAAATTGTTTTTGACTTTCTCTTTTCCACTAGTAAAACGGCGGGAAAATGTGTTTATAAATAAATGACAAAGAGCACTGGTGACAACTGTGTAAAATGTGTAGCTACCGGGTTGAAAAGAGGATAGCGGGTAGTTTGTGAGGGTGGTTTGGTGGAGATGTGTGTCTTGGATATGTTGTCGGGTGGAGATGAGGCAGTGCAGTAGTGGATTGTGTAAAAGTGTCAGAGAAGATGTGGTCGTAGTTTGTGGAGAAGAAGGTGGAATGAGCGACAAATTCGATGTCGTATGTTCGGCAGTGTCAGTGGGGCGAGTGGGCCGATGTTCGGAGACACGGAGCCAACCATGAAGCAGCAGGAGTCTATTGTGGAGTTATAGTCTCTTGTCGTGTAATGTGATAGTCCTTTTGCTTGGGATGGAACGGAACGGAACGACTCAAAGTCACAGTCACCGTCACAGCAGCGTCTCTTTACTCTTCATTTCAGTTGGGCTGAGTAGTGGAGAATTGCATAGAAGGAGAATCGGTTGAAAGTTTCACACAGGACAGGACAGAGAATTCGACATCCAGTCCATCCAGATATACACATGCACACTTCCTCCAGGCAGAGAGAGAGATCCTGCTCCACAGAAGAAAAAGATCGGCAGTCTACATTGAACTACGTTGGGTTACGAGTGTCTCGAGATGAGATGTTGTTATGCTGGATTGGATTGCATTGGAAAGAAGTAGGAGCAAAAGCACGCTGCTGGAGACCCAGGACTGCGGAGACCAAAAAGACGAAAACCAAACACGGGGACCGACACCAAACCGTGCGTCCAACTTCTAACAACTCGACTCGGCTCTCTATCTTGCCTCACTCGGCTCTTCTTCTTCTACTACGATCTCATAATATTATCACTCTCACAACTAGCAACGTACTCTGCACTCTGCTCTAGCTCTTCTAAGAATGATCCCAAGTAGCATAGGGATGTCGTCCCATTCTCGTTACTACAAACTTCTCTCTCCACAATAATACGTAATAGGGTAGACACTACTATCTGTCCTGTATGTAGTTAGAGTTGTATAATAGTAGAAACTAGAACATCAGAAAGAGACGCTTTGGATGTGTGTATGTATGTGTCTGCCTCCAGTCAACTCTACCAACAACAACCAGCCGTCCCCATACTACAGACACACTACAGAGTTTTCAAACCATATATACTTAGAACAACAGCAGTCCGTCTCCCTTCTGCTCGACACAACAGTCTTACTATGTGTATATCATCTATAATAAAACACGTTTAATAGGAGTCCACTACTACTCACACGCTTCGCCTTTGCACATTTATTTCCTCTCCCTCACCCAACCAACAATACACACAGAACTCCAACAGTTATATTATTATACAGCCAACAACTCGCTCGTTAATTCCCTCATTACTTTTTCACCTTCGATTTCAATTCCTCTGTCTCATGTCCTTCATTGTCTCATGCTCCCATAATACCTACGGACTAATCTCAAGCACCTCCAACTTAATTGTCCTAATAAACCCACGAGATTCTCTAATCAGTTAAGGGTATGTGAAATCCGATAAAAATGTGCACTCTCTCCTATCTACCAGTAAATACACTCCAGTAAGCAGTTCACCTGTGGTGTATAGGAAAACGAGTATTAATTATATTCACAGGACAGGAAGACCGCTTTACGACACGACTCGCTTTATTGTTATTCTTTCTACTACAATGACCAACTGTCACAAAAGACTGCTTCTTCTTTCAATTTGGTGACAATGAGTGACGAGAATATATGCTTATCTTATGCTTGTACTACAATTCATTGTCAGTCTGGTCACGTTACTTTACACACACAACTTGCTCCTAGGAAAACTTTGCATTTTACAACCGTAATTACGAGCTTTGTGGTTATGCCTGTGTTCGGAGTGTGGAGAGCACAGTATGTGGCTTACTACTTTACTAAAAGGTAGAAAAATATAATTATGATGTCACTCTGTAAGCTCAAGTCAAGTCACAATTGTCTCTGGAATAGTAGCAAACTGAGAAGGCTCCACCGACGGATCTTCCTAAATAGTACTAGGATCTCTTCCAACTTGTTTAACTTGAGAAATGTTGAGTAGTGCACTTAGACTACTATGAGTCGGTAATGTGCTGATTGTGAGATGAGAAGAATAGAATGGACTACTACATACAATGTGTCTAGTGCCGAATGTTCTTGCTCACACTAAATTACTATGGTAAGATTGCGTCAAAATAAGTTCTTACAGTTAGCTTAGCTACATAACATAACATAGCTAGCTCTACTACACACAAGCCAACTTCTCTTCTCTAGTGCTGACAATGAATGAGTTCTAAACGGAGGGGTCCGACCTGCGTTCCTTTCCTAAGCTCACTTGTTTCATACCAATGCATAACATTCCCTCTCTACTACTGACTGCCTCGATTTTAACTAGCTAGTATCTATCTACATTTTCACTACTTACTTATTAGCTATGCATTTACAACTATAGCCACAGCCACCTACTACAATCAAGCCCATTGCAGTTTACAATATTACAATCCTGTAATAATATTACATAATAACGCTACATCTCTCTCTAAACTCATATCATACTTACCTACTAACTTACACTAACTTCAGCATACATGATTCAAATTGCAAATCTTCTCTATATACTCCAGTTTACCTCTAATATACTCATCGTATATCTTCCTCCCTATTACATTATTGTTTTTGTTTTCTTTCCATATCTCAACAATAATCTTATCTCTATACTCTCCAGGAGCCTCTTCATATGCAAATGCTACTCATTATTATTAACAGGCTGATTTTTGTCAGTGTGAGAGCAAAAATGCATCTTATCTCCTATGTAAATACACTTATTTACAAGTAAGACACAACTTAGAACCATTTGTACATACTACCAATTATACAATCTGTAATACTGAGTAGTAATAATGTAACTCGTAGTAGTATAATGTATAACATAGCATACAATTACAAAAACATGCACAT
>JABASH010005834.1:0-11466 GCA_019776445.1 Tomocerus maximus
AAGTCTCAACTTCCTTAACAATCAAGATCATATTATATCGAAGATCATTTAGTATTAATAGTTGCCACTATCTTAAGCATTCCTTTTCCTGTACGATTTTCCATTAAATCATGACAATAGTTCGTCCATTCCATGATACATGCGTTTAACTTTAGATTTTTCACCAATACATTAGTAATTATACTGTATTGCTTATGTTGAAAACTCTATTTCAGAAGAGACAACTACTACTGGGTTAGTATTTGATCATGTTCCTTAAATAGATACATACGAAATGTTTGTACAAATTGAAAAATAATGATAATATCAGAATATGACCAACAGCTTGCAGTACAAGATGCATATCAACATGTTGGACAGTCGATACATAAAATGTTAAGTGCATAGGTCCACTGTAAAGGAGACAGATCGTGAGTGCATAGGAGGAATTGCATTCCAAAGGCAACTTCACATGATCTGTTTAAGGGTAGAAGAAACATGAAAAGATAAGATGAGATGTCCGATAGGAAAGGACAAGTCAAGGTGTGGTCAAGATGCGGCTGCTGATTGGATACTACAGCATCACCTAACTCTAGAATATACTAGATAAGAAATTATTACACGTTTGCAAATCAAATCAACCTTCAAGACGGCTACTGTGCTCACATTCTTCATCACCGGTTACCTTTGCTCAACACACCAAAATTAAGCATGGCGAGTGATTACAATTTTGAAGTTCTCAAGTGACTACACTGAACTTGTAGATTTAGTAAATAAGTTTATTGCGTCACATAATTTTATCATCTACCTATAATAGTGCAGAGTATCTAGTACAAATAATAAAAATATACTAAAGGTATACGATAGCAAATAACATTGTACAATATTATTTTATTACTCTACTGCCAATATAGATAACCTCTAGTGTAAATATTGATGCTAAGAAAATCAATTTATAGATAACATAATTTTAATGTGATATTCTATTCCAAATTCTTAGAGGAAATCAATCCTGGAGATTTGAAATTCAAATTAGGTTGGAGACACAATAAATGTTTACAATGCACATTTTCAGTATTAAATAGTGCAAGACAATAAGTTCTCCATTCAAAGAAAGTACTGTTTTAGATGTAGCATTGGTAATGTGACTTGTGATACTGCAATCTTAATTGAGCTATTAATGCTCCATCAACTGTATTCATGAAATTGCGTATATTCCTGTTACTCAATAGGCCAAATAGGTAATCTTGTTGAACATTCTTCGAAAAAGTAGGATAAGTAGCCATTATCTCAATTTATAATTAGTTTGTTTTTAATAGTATGATGGAGGATTGCAACAATAAGGATAATAATAATAAATGCTAATCCACGCTTCTCCGGAGGGTCTTGCATTGGGATGCTGATGTGGTGATAGGAATCAACTTGTCCCTTTCTCATCAGCCTTGTAATGGAAAGATTCTGACAAACTCACCAAACCAACTGGACTGGATTTTTTGAATTGTGGTAGAAGAAACGCAAGTGCAGTAGGTAAAGTGATATTTAAACCGTTCCCACTGCCTACGTACATAATTCCATCATCTCTATATCAGCCACTCACTCCATTCCATATCAGTGATGTATGTAGGTTCCTCAACTAATAATGGTAGCGTAGTAAGTGCAGACAAACAAGTAGCATGACTCAAGTCTTCACTTTACACAATATACATGACCTAGAGGCTAATCTATAAAATAACTGACTTGGACTGCTGAACCGATGGCATTTATGTATTTATGTTTCTTAGACTCTTTCAATAATATTCCAATACTAACTATTAAGGGTACGAGATTTGAACTGAAGTTGCATTACTGTACACACACGTAAGATGCCTGCCCTGACTTATCATTAAAATCACCTTCACTTATCTAACAAACAGCACTGGATCGCAGTACAAGACAAAAAATCACTTGTGTGATTAACTTGGACATTGACATGTTACCAATCAACCTCATCACATCCCTCAACATCTGCCTTCTGACTTGACTCTGCATCCACTACCCGTAATATTCTGAGAGTGGGAAAGGAAGATTTACTTGACCTCTTCTTCCTATTATATTCAATTATAATATTATTTAATCTGTGTACATTTACTAATGTATATACCAACTATGTACCACCTAATAATATGCTTCACTTTATGTACACTAGAAATTGCTAGGTGAATCTCTTCCCTTGTAATTCGATTGCATTTAATTGTGTGACTGGCTGGCTGGTGTTAGTTCTATCTCACTGCAGTACAACGGGTGGGAAATGAATTAATATAATAAACCTGTATTCTACCAGTACACTTCAATAAAATTAAATGCGCATTCAAATTCTTATAGCAATCATAAACAGTTATCCATTTTGTGCTTAGCTACATTACTTAATCACGTTCAATGAGAAGTCGTTTCTTTCACAGTGAAATATAAAATCCGTAAATTAGCTAAAGACCCTTGCTGTTATTATACTGAAAATGAAATATTTGATCAACACAAATATATTTAGGTAGAATACTTAAAGGTTTATCTTGATATAATTTTTAGATTGATTTGAATTAAGATTTACCAATCCCGGTCCAGAGGTTACTATTATTAGTAAGTACGATATGAATGTAAAGTTAAGACATCCACAGTAGCATAGCGTGCCAGAGAAATGTAGATATGGAAGTTGGTTGTGAATGGAAAAGAAAGTTGAGTCTTTAGGGTTTGCAGGAGGATTTCTTTATCTGTCTGATTTGGTTGAATTAATTCCAGCGGAGAGAGTCGTCGCGTTAAAACTCAGATTTTTGTCAGTAATGAGAATGTATGAATTAAATTACACGTTCACAGGGAATGGTTAAGCCCGTTTTAAATCTGCTGAAGGGGTTTAGTTCCGTCATAATAACAGTTCTGCTCTATGGATTGGCTCTTTGAAGAGTGTTAGTGAGAGATGAGAGTGATATTCGGGTAGTATGGGTTTCGCCCGGCAGTTGTCTACCCAACTGCACCGTAACTCTGTTCTTTATACTATTATCCCACATAACTGTAATATAGATACATTGTCCGTATATTTACATAATAGACTCTAAGTATATGAGTAGGAATGTGTCATGGACATAGGACTAGCATAAGAAACAATGTCATTCTAGGAAATCATAGGAAATATTATAGGTAATGTGTTTTAGTTTGTGTAGGTAGTTATTGTTAGTTATTAAGTGTATCAGAGGAGAGGGAAGTCAGTTGGTCGGGCTTAGTTGGGCAATAGTTTATAAGTTAGTAGCTTAGTAAGTATGATAGTCCGGGAAGAATGACGTCTAGACTGGAATTAGCTGGGAGTATGTGGTAGTGGCACGTAAAATGTTAGTAGGAGTCGAATAGGCGAGTCGGGAGTGACTTTAGGGCCTGTTCGTTGACTGGAGTTCAGAAATTGCGAGGAGCATAGCGAGAGCGACGAAATCCAAGTTTGGCTCGAACGACCTGATAGTGTCCGGCTTGTGATACATGATGGAGATAAGTGAGAAAATATTGCATCCATTTTCGGAAACGATAAGCCACTAATGGTTTCAACTTTACACTCTATCGCACCACCGAAAATGCTCCTGTTCTCCGACGCAAATTGCTCACATTATATCACCAACTCCTAACTCTATCCTCAAGCCTCTTCCAGCTACCATTTACATTCTCTTCTCCAGCCACTTTTATGTCCTTCATTCCCACCCAAAAACCTAAGCAAATACATATACTATAGACACTCACTCCCGCGTGCCACGACCGAATACATGCATTCATAGAATACCTCTGTATAGACAGCCAATGTAAAGATATACTCTTAGATATAAGTGTATGGCAGCGATGACTATAACAGTCACAATCAGCCAACATTTATATTAGGTACTTTGTGGATTGTGCAAGCATGCTGGTAGCTTTCAAGAACATTTTCCGTTTCTTTCCATAATATAATATCTCTACTGTCTTGAATACTTTGTTTTCCCTACTATCCAACTTTCCCTTCTTCTACACACTTCAAAAGTTTACGGAATGTGCTCAACTCGAAAAGTTAAGCATAGGAAGAGATTTGATATGTTCTCAAAGATGTTCTAGCGTAAGTTAGTGCATCCATTCTCTGCTCTTGCTCATAAAATAGTCCTTGACTCAGCAACATTCTCCTCACACTTTTTCTCTATTTATTTTTATGCCACAACTGTAGTCAGTACATACCAATGGATAAGCACACTGAGAAATTAATAAACATTTTGTGATACTGAATTGTTTATTTATTTTCTAATAAGTAAGTAAATGGGTAACATTAATACTTATTATGGTATAATTTAATTGCTGCAACCTTGAGAAGAGCTTGTCACACAAATCATGATTGCTGATCCTGTCTGACCCAATTTTAATACCTAAATGTACTTGTACAATTATTGTTTTTATACAGTTTACCATACACAGAGCTACATTGATTATGACATGTGCCGATAATTAATTTAATTGTCTGTACATTCTCGAAATCCGTAATATTACCTTTAGCATATACTTACATTAAGTGTACCTCTATATGAGGTGTAATTTGTAATACAATATTATGTAGTGTAAGGAACTATGTACTAATTAAGTGTAGTATTCTTTTAACTTGTAAGGTTAGGCAATTAATTCCTTCCTTAATTGTTTAATTGTAATAGTAATCATTTGGTTTAACTGTACGCTGCGCTGCTTGCTGCACGGTGCTTATTATCTGGCAATAAGTCACTCATAGTGATACAATTCTATAGTAGTACGGTCTTGATCTGTTTCCTATATACAACTTCATTGAATTTAATCAGAACCCTCCTAGCAATGTCGACCGACAACTTTCTTGTGGTTAGCGGATACTTTATTGCTGTATTTAATTGCAATTAATCTATATTGCCTCTCATTACAAGTTAACGAGATTCCAATATAGTACACTAATTATATTCTAAGTGCTTTTTAATTTTTCGTGTATTTATTTCTACTTATCATTAAAATGTCCAGACACACATACACACGAAAATACCAACACATGTGCTGTCGGTCTACGAACCAAACTCACAACAAACTTGTACGTACGCATACCACAGTTAAAGCAATTTGGAATTTTCTTTGTTAGTTTCATTCTTTCTTAACTGAATATAAGTTGCATCACATATAAAACACGCTTCTCTCGTTAGCACATAATATACTAAAACTAAACTACAAGTAGTAATACTATAATGTAATTAGTTAACGTAATATTTTTCTATGCTTAAATTAAGTATGTCTACAAATCATAATGTAGATCAAGTTTACAATGCCCAATGTATATAGCCTCTTCCAGAATATTAGTATATGTATAACTCATAATTAAATACAGATAGTAAACACATAGAAGCTTGTACAAAGCTAAGAGTGATACATCGACATCACAAACGGATAAATCAACCATAGTTAAACTCTTATCACTCCAACTGTCTATTACTTTTCACTATAGTAAGCAAATGCGCCAAATTCCTTAAGAATAACAACTTAGGATAAAAGAATTTCAACACCATATTGGAAGTATTTCAAATTTCAACCTACAATTTCAGACAAGTCATAATAATAACAAACAAGGGAAGAATAAAAAATGATTTTAAAGATGTACATTGTACTTTTGTTTGTAAAAACTGAATTTTGGAAAATGATACAATAAAGACATTTGATTGATTAAATACGGGTCATTGAGTAATTAATTGAGTAATGGTTTGACAAAACGGAAAGAAATGTCTAAACTTACAAGCTAAATACACCATACTTAGAAAGAACTAAAAAAGTGTATTAAATGTGGATAAAGAATGTTAGGGTAAACACCAAAGTTGGAATGAAGAGACTATCGCTGCTGATAGGATTCTCACGATATGACAATTGTTTTATGAAATATTGGTATATAAGTGCAATGAGTGAATATTTGAGAGAGATATCCGATTGAATTTGCAGAAAAGGGGAAGTGTGTGTAAGATGAAAGAAAAAGCTAGGAAAACCACAATTAGGAAATGACTTCATCCCTGAGGGAGTCAGGAGAGCCCATAGGAGAAGGACTTTTGTTGCTGCTCCCAATGCTCCCATTATGATTGGATCGATTTCCTGGATTATTCATCGGGATAGAATACGGGGAGTATCGATGCATCCCGCTTAATGGACTGCTTGCTGCTGCACCTACACTTGCAGCCGAAGAATTCACCGGGTAGAATGGTCGGGGCAGTCGGATATTTTCACTACTGCCATTTGATCCAGGAGGACTTGTCGGATTACCATTCATTCCATTAGTGAGGGAATTAGATAAGGAATTAGTGGTGAGGGTGTGATTATGCGAGGACATGGAGGAAGTCACCGGGTTTTGATTAGAAGCCGCCGCCATAGCGGCTGCGAGTTGGGCGTGATGGGCCAAAAGCGTAGGGGCTAGCGGAGCGAGGCCGTGTAAACTGGCCCATTGGGTCCACAATTGAATTGGCAGTGGGATTTGTCCAGCAGCTCCACCACCCTGTCCACCAGCGCCCCCTCGCCCACTCATATTGTTTGGATTGGCAGTGGCGGCAGAATTCGAACTGGCAGCCGCCATTGCGTAGAGTTGAGACAAACTTCCGTTTAGATTTAAGGCGTTCGCTGCTGCAGCAGCAGCGGCGGCTTCTGACAGCCGGGAACTTTGACTTGAGGCTTGACTCCCGGGGGAAGGTGAGCCAAAGGGGGAAAAGCCTCCACCCATTGACATGTTCATGTGATTCATTTGATTTTGTAAGTGTTGACTCATGCTGTGGTTCATACTGCCTGGGGAAGGGAACGGACTTCGGAGACCCAGCAAATGAGCTCGAGCCTGGAGTAAAGCTTTTTCTTCCAGAGTCAAAGAGCTGGAAGCCATTTCAAGATCGAAAGGTCGAAGTGGCTGACGAATGTACTGCTGCTCCACCAACATCGTCTCCATCGTCTCTCTGTAATCACAATAAAAATCACTCATGAGCAATTTACTTTTCTTACCTTACAGATATTTACTTACATTCTAATACACAGGAGCATTCTACAGCATTCTACTGGTTCTTGTGCATGCTATGGCAATTATTCAAATAAGAGTTTTATGACCACTGTTTGTGTATCTCTATGTTCAATGTTCCTCACTAATGTATTTAAGAAGTCTCTGTATTAACTATGTGCATTCTAATATCCCATAGCTATAGGCGGCGTTATTTATGCAGGTACAATATCTATGGACTCAATGTTTATGCGTTGTTTGTAAAGCGTGCAGAGGATAATATACATGAGAGATTGTTACAACTAAAGAACCTCAATTTTTAGTCCTTACCTAAGATTTATGGTAATTTCTTCAAAGCGGCATACTGGGTTTTATTTGACCAGTAGTACGAACTACGTACATAATGCATATTAATATTACTATTATTACTTCAACCAGTTCATTTGGGAAATGGTGAGACGGAGTCAGTTAGCTTGTCAATTCCGAAGCCGCTACATTCACTCGGCGCCTTTTACAACTCCTATTTAATCTAAATGATCCTATTTTCAAGTGAATTAGTCCTGCTATTATGTCAAGGAAGGGATAAATTCCCAACAACCTATAAATATGGACTACTACAACTGAATATTTACGTAAAGTAGCCACCATACCGAATGAAGATGTGCTTTATATTCACACGCAATCGAGAAAGTCTATAAACCACTTTCTGAGAATACCAAACAAATCTAAACACGTTTTAGTTACTTTTCAGTATCAACAAAATCATCTAAACCTAAATGTATTAGAATTATCTTGTATAAGCAACCAAATCAGTAAAGGCAAATTAATAAGTTTCAATTTTATCAGAATATGGATAGATTTCTTCATGTACTATTGGAACACATCCGGTCTTTAAGGAAAATGAATGCAAAAGTTTTACAACCACTCCATAAAATTAGGATACTAAGAACGTTAATTTTCTTTGAATCACTCGATGCATATAAGGATTTACAACTAAGTAATTAGGCAATTGTGTAATGAAACCATAATACTGGCTAGTTATACAACTTGATCAGTGAGCACCTGATAGAATAGACTAATTATGCCGCTGCGTATTGGACTTACAATCTATATTTTGTATAAATCTTGATACAGTACTAATAGTAGGAATGTCAATGTAAGAAATTAGTAATTGTCGACCTCTAAAATGTATCGTTACTCCCCATTTGAGTCTAAGCTGTGGCAGAGTGAGTAGGTATAATCACAAGAAATCTGTCAATATCACTTGACCTTAGTCTTGCTACTATTTATAGCTTTACTATACACACCACTCCCATGTAATTGCAGCCAACAGTTTGATACAAATTGTCTCCAATTAAAAACACGACTTGGTAGGATTAATGGGCTGATTTGGTTTCTAGCAACAGTTCACACTCGTACTGGTGGAAATAAATATTGCTTGTAGCTCAGATAATGTTAGCCGATAATGAAAATACGGATAAAAATGAAATGTGTGTATTACGATAGTAATAATCAGCTGTGAGAAGTAAGTGTACATGGCAAAACATAGCATTTAATAAGAGATTAAAGTGAGACTGAAACATAGGGTTATAGAGTACGTGTTTAGGTACAAGTATATATTAGAGCTGCATGTGCATAGAATATGTTGATGATAGGGACTGGGTATCTACGGATGTGGTTAAGAAGAAATTAGTAAGTAAGGGAAGGTGGCTGAATAAGTGAGTTGAACTTATTTATTTATTCTTGTCTTGGAACGAAAACCCTTGAAGCTAGATTTGGCTGGAATTGTTCCTCCTATTGACCATTAGACTGAAACACGAAATCATATCACCTTGTCCAATTCATCTGATAGGCAGTGTGCGATGTGATGCGATCTCTAATAACATAAGATATGAGTTTAATCCGCTAATAAAAACCCACAGAGTCACTTGTGTGGTATGCAAATGAACGTGAGCTCCTAATGCAATCTCATATAATTATATGTGCTCTCAACATCAACATCTACTTTATTTCTAGATAATTACTGAGAGCCACGCTGCGGTCCTCTTTGTGACGCTCATTTCAAATTAAATAATAATAATGATAATAATATAGATCAGAGATGGTTTATAGTAGAGAGGGATGTGGCTGGCTTAGGTAGCAAATCTCCTGGATCTATTGAATAAGGGATTCTGATCAGAGAGTGATCAGAAGTTTGGAATATTATATAGTGCTCGATTGACTGTAAACCTTCACACGGCAATAATCACTGAGATTCAAGATAATTGAAGCTTACTTTCAAACGCTAAAGTTTGAACCGAAATCACCTCTTACATATAAAGTTTTGTTTCTTCCAACACTGAAAGTTTGTTGTCTGCAGATTATGAATCGCTCTAGTGTAGTGTTAACTGGGCACAAAGGCGTGCCGATCAACTTCATCGCAATTTAGCTCACTTCGATTCGACTCACATCACATCACACCAGCAGTAGTAGCTAGCTTGTGCAATTATAAATGCCATTTAATTGCACATTGCCAATCTATTGCGTGAAGTCAAGCGATGATGAAATATTATAATGCTAATGCTAAAGTCTACCAATCCCATGGCGTGAACATTGATTGGGGACGTGAAATGTAAATAAATGCCTTCAAGAATGAATCCAAATACTACCTACACTACATTCGTTTCGTTTATGACCTAGCTTAAGACCAACTCTTGCTTCCACCCTGAGACAAACACGAAATCTGCCTTTGCATGTGATCTCCCTTCATTTAAAACGGGAAAAATATTTTAATCATTACTTAGCATCTGTTTTAATTGAGCATCACCAATCAGCAACTTCAAAACTCCTAAGGGCAACATCAAAAACGAGGAATTGATGAGTGAGTGATGTGTTAAGTGAAATCATGGGAACACCTAAAAAAGGTTTCCATTATCTACATCAACTCTAATCAATGTGTTTATGTTACCTTCCGATCGAACCTCGTCATCACCGTGGTGTGCTGAGGTCAAAACAATCCTTGCCTCCCGTAAATACTTATAACCTCTAAACATGAATTTAAAGAAACAGACGAACCTCTAATGAGTCCTACTATTAATTCTAAAATAAATCAACGCATTAAAATGTGTAGCAGTATACGAGTCAGTAACCTAAACTTAACTTCAACAGACATTAGCTACACAAAATGATAATGTCATGAAGGACTCTAAAGATAATATTTAGCGAATGTCAAAAATATTCATTGAATAAATGCACTCAGTACATTTTTGTACTCTTTAGACAGAATATGTACATGACAAAATACAGAACCTCACAAAACTGTATGGCCAAACCAAACAGAGAAAACTGTGTAGTGTAAGATACTAATATAAATACAAGTAATAAACAGAGAGCAACCATAACTTCTGAATTCCCCACAGCGTTCCGATACTCACACTGCTTAACACTCAACGCAACAAGATGAACATAATTTTGTTGGCGAACACAATGCCGGCATCTATGATAACATAATCAAAGCGTGAACAATGCAATGAAAACTAAGAAAGAAAATAATAATCTGTATTTTGTATCTGATACTACTTTTCTCTACTTATGAGTCTTCAAAACCTAAAGGAAAGAATCATGAATAGAAGATCACAAAATATAACTCCTACCATACCACATCCAACTGTAGCACATAATATTCTAATATATCTTCACCTATATACTAGATTTACTATTTAAGTACCTTTTGAGTACCTATATGAGAATGAATCTGAATAAAGTTTGTTTCCTTGTAGTAAGTTGAACTTCAACATTCAAGTTCACTTACGTAAGAAGCTGAATAGGTACGCAGAGAACTGAGTACATTACTTTTAAGTGACTAGAAGGGAAGCCAACTCATTTCATTCTTGGAGAGATAGTATCATCAGATCAAATTACGTCTGTGCTAGCTCATCCCAACTAATTTCACAGATTGTGATCTATCGTTAATAAATTCAGAAAATTTTTGCAGGATGAAGATAGGAATTCAGCAGGGAGGTAGGTAAGTAGGAAAGTAAAGCACACTAGTGATAAGAGCGAGACGAGTCGGGACGGCGTAGGTGAGTTGGAAATGTTTCTTTATTTACTGGACGAATAAAAAGTGTAAAGGCTGAGTGGAATTTGGATGGAATACATACCGAAAGACTCAGTCTCAATCTCAATGCAAACAGATGATGCAACTTTGTCTGCTAATGTAAACTTGGCTAATTACTGTAGTTGACAGGGATGGAATGCAAATGGAAAAAGATGGACATACCACACACATTGCTACTTCATCTGGAATTACCTAAATATTTTACAGACACAAATAATTAATACTCGTACGTGTATACAAAGACAATTTTCCTATGGCAGATGAACAGGTATGTATGTATTATAGACAGAGTTTCGAGTGGGAAATGAAAAAGTGGGATCTTCCCACTGCCCCGGGAAGAAAAGTGGGAAGCAAAATGGCTTAGTGGGTGGGAAAATGGGAAATGAAAAAAATG
>JABASH010005835.1:0-11463 GCA_019776445.1 Tomocerus maximus
ATTGTATTTCATTGTATATGGGTGATAATGATTTTGTTCATTTTGAAGGCCCTGGTCTGGAGGAGTTGCCTTTGAATTATAGTTCTGGGGGAGTTGCCTTTGAATGACCTTCCTTATCCTTAAACTTAAACTGGTAAAACTGACAACAATCTTTAGCTCTTTCTAACTCTTGTGCTTTCAATTTCAGATCAGTTTCACTAATTTCCACTTTAGGTTGAGGAGGAATAATTCTTTTAGTAAAATTGTTGAGCAATGGATGATCCAAGATGTAATAGATCTGAGTGTAATAAACACTTGGAGCTCTTTCGATATGGCGAATTAGTCGCTGCTTTGTTATCTGCATTCGGAAGAGAGCTTCTTTGTAGTAATTGCGAAAGATCTCTTCTTCAATTGGGCTCATTTTATTTTTTTTGGAGTTGTACCAGTCAAGTTTACTTTTCAAATGCTGACTTTCCTATATTTAATTATCACATTTATTATAGCAACAGTCCATTCTTTAGCAAGACCGTTCTTATAGGATATTCTTGCATGGAATGATGTGATAATAGTCTACTTACATGATTAAAAGAACTTTCCATGATCTGTGCTTGTTTCAGAATACGTTTCTTCATGTGGAAAATAATACGCTTCTTCATCCGAATTTCTTCAATCCTATTATGTGGCATTCCATGCTTTTCAATGTAAGGAGTAATGAAATCAATTCCCACTAAATCCTCATTGTAGCCTTCCGTAGACTATGCGCAAAAAATTAATTGAATATCATTTGCACTATTGTAAATTGCACTGAATTTCCATTACACTTTTGCCTCAAGTTTTTCAGTACTTTCCAGTACAAACACTTTGGTTTTACATTTAAACCTTTCCTGCATTTCAATATATCAAGAAACGCTATATGTCTGGGAGAACCCAGAACCCTAGGTAATTTAGAATATTGCTTACAATTTGTCTATGATCCATGCATTGTCTACTTCGATCTCCGGCAAAATCGTCAGGCTCAATTTCATGGCGCCAATCTTCCTGGATACGTTGTTTAACAATCGTGTAGATCTATATTGTCATGAAATACAAATCATTTTCTCATGAATCTACCAAAGTAAATGTAAGATGTGAGTTTTCATGTACAAATTTTGTTACTGACTTCATCATAAGCTAATCTGGCACAACTGCTAGATTTTGTTTCATCTTTCAGCAAATTTGTAAGCAACTTAAATTTAGTGTATTCATCCATTTGATGGGAATAAGGGTCGGCCTAGGTTAAAGTAATCATTATCATTTTTATCATAATAAACTGAGGATCTAATATAAATACAAACAGAAATTGTGGTAACTTTGTAATAACAAGCCATAAAGTAGTGAAATCAGCGTGGAAACAATTTCATTTGCTTACTCGGTACTCAAAACACTCTTTGATATCGAATTCATCGTCATAATTTCTTGCAAATTCGATGGTGTTCCTCGTGACACTTCCCTCGCCGTAATGGAACATCACTCTCAGCAAATGGTGTTCTATTATTATATGCTTTTCAGAGATATCTCCGTGGTAGTCCTTGGAGGGATCTCGATGAAATTTTTCGTGGATTTTCTAATACAAATGAAAGAATGGAAGAAATTCAGCAAAACTCGCAAAAGTATAAATAGTGTTTGAGTGTTAAAGAGGTTTTCGTAATTGTTACTGGACATTTACTCACCAGGATTTTCCTTCGAGCTCTATTTTTTGCTCCACCAGAATCGTCAGCTGCCATTAATTCTAACAATGCCCTTACCCCAGACTCTTGAATCTCTTTAGGAGGTATTGTGAAGCACAATATTTTCCCAAATTCAGTTATGCGATAATAAAGCTTGTCATCTCTGTTATCAAAATGCTCAATGATTCCTTTCGGAATTACTTCTCGCAAGCTTACATTCTGATGATGAGAGTCCGAATAAAAATATAATTTGCGAGGGTGAGCTGGATTGTTGTGACCAGCGACATGAATATGTTCTTTTGGTTAAAAACACACCCCAAACAAGAATCGATTATTTTGAAATCAAAGAAAGACATAATATACTTGGTCTATCGATGAGAACTAGATGACCTAGATGAATGTGTACCTTTAAGTGAGTCTTTCCTTCCTTTGCTGAAGTACTCATACACCATCCGTCCCTCACGAATCCATTTTCGTCGTGTCAGTTTATCTTTTCGGTTCATAAACCACTCTTCAATGTATACAACATCTCTTGGCTTTCTGGATTTGGAAGAAAATTTTATGACTTTTTTCACCAAACCATCAAGATTCACAAATGGCGATGCGATTTCCACAATTGCATCATCATAATTCAAAATTTTCTTTCCGTCAGGATATGTTAGGTCGTACTCTACAAATTTTCAAGATTTTAGTTCATACAATAATTTTTAGGATGATATTTTCCTCAAGAATCTAAAAGAGAATAAAATTATTTGTTCGTACCTTCCTGCGTTATTTCAAGTTCGGAAACCCAAGACACGGGCATATCCAAGAACATTTCAATTTTTTCAGGGATATCATCTTCTTCTTCATCTTGAAAGGACTCTTGTCCCAAAGGGTTTCCCTTTGCTTTTTTGGGAGGAGGCTCATAAAGAAGCTTCGACCATTTAGTTTTGTCTTTCAGATCGAAACTTAATTTCTGCATTGAAAAAAGCCAAAATCAAATTATTAATGAGATACAGCATTCCGGTAACCATTCCAGCATTAGAATTTGACTATTTCGGGGGCAATATGCCCTAAAGTACATTCCAATCCCTTCCTTTCACTTCACCCTTTTCAATGATTTCAAAGCGAAATATTTGAAATATTGTATTTACACCAATTCCTTCTCCGTGACAGTCTTGATGATTTACATAATAGTTCGTATTATTGAAAACAGCCTCAAGACCTAGGAAAATGGGATCATTAATTTCTTTCATTGTTCCTGTAAAGAGTTCCAAGAAAAATGGTTTGAGGACTCCTCGTTTTCCCGGTAGAATCAATATCCATGCATGGACACGATATCCTTCGTAAGGATCCGGAGTGACTGGGGGTTTGTTCCTCTGAGGAAAACAATCACATATGTAAATAATCCATCTTAATAAATGTATCAAATAAGTTCATCAAAATACCTCTGCCTCTTTTGCTGCTTCTATTTCCTCAAGCCTTTTCTCCTCTGCTTCTTTGTCGTCCGCCCGTTTCTGCATTGCAGCCAAATAAGTGCTGGTCACTTCAGTTTTGTTTGGAAGTTTGTACTTTGATGGAGAAACAATAGAAGTTGTTTCTTCTTCCATAAAAATGTCGATTTCTGTGGAAGATTCTTGTTTTTTGGCATTTTCCTTCTCCTGTTTAGCTTGCTCCACTAAGGCCTACAGAAAAGACGTAAGTCAAGTGTACATATTATTATATTTATAATTTATGCAATCTTTTGTATTGGTCTAATTAATTACTTTCATAGCTGCATCTGGATCTTTCTCTTCCTCTTCTACATAACAACCTGTAATATTACCAGTAGTGGTACCCTTATCTGCGTAACCATCAACAATGTACGCGTCGAATCCAGCACCAATCAAAAATGATGCAGCCACTACAGCGAATTCAAATATATTTGCACATCGTGTCTTTAGACTTGTCACAGGGGACCGGATTGTTGTTGGCTAAAAACACATGCATTTGCTAAAGTATATTTAATTGCGATTTAATTTCGTAGACAGTTCATTTGGTTTACCAATAAATCAGGAGGGCATAGTAATTCTGGCGAGAGGTAATCCTTTAAGAATTGCACTATTGTGTCATAATCGTAAAACTCTGGGTATCCTAACACAGTGGGATTGATATATGTTGGGAACAACTTTTGAACTCCACAGTCATTTCTAGGGGCCAGATACAATGGTCGTCTTTGTGGATAAATGTACGCAAATTGTTGCCGAAAATTTTCAGCATGCCAAAGTGTAGCTTTTTCTTTGTCTGTACACTCGAAATATGATGGAGGGTAGCCAGCATTTCTGCGAAATAGAAACATAGTTTACTGAATGCTATTAAATGTATATGCTGTTGACACTGTTGATACATTTTGTTACATTGTTGTTGAAACATTTATTCTGTAAATTATGTAATTAGTTTTAGCCTAAGCTTTGCATAATTCATTCCTTCTTTGTAGCATTCTCCTTCAGACACGTCGCACTCATGTTCCAAATTGTGACATTAATTATTATTTTCCGGACGACAAAACACACAATGTACTCACCTTGGGTGTTGCCTGTTGGTCTGTTTATCATAATCAGGTAAATTCTCTGGCCAAACTAATTCAATTTGGGAGAGAACGTCCGTAATATCTTCGACTGCTTCAAGGTCAACAACGCAACTTTCCTTGACTGGCCCATCAGATGACTCATCCCCTTCAGACTCTCCTTCGCTTTCATATTCATATTCATCTAATTCACCCTCCGATTCCAAATTGGATTCTAAATCACTTAAATTTGAGTCAAAGCTATCGTGTCCGTAATCCGAATTTTTGTCGTCATCTACCAATTCCTCCTGGGGATGCTTCGCAATTATCCCATCCGTCGACATATCGGAAGTAATATTTACTTCGTCACTTTAAAAGTAGCTAACCGAAAACTCTTGCCTTTTAACTCTATTCTTCTAGTAATCAAGAATACTAATAGTATTGGGAAGACGTCGACAGCCTGACACTATCCGTGCTTTATCGATCAAACTACCGTTTTCCATGCACTGTATGAATAACTATCTATGTTCAATACACGAATATAAGACTACATAATAGTAGACAAACTAGTTGGAATAAGGTTCCGAATTCGGATCATATAAATAGTTAGAAAAAGTACTGTTGAAAAATGATGGCCAAAATGTTCATGCACAAAATGTTATAACGATCATCTAAAAACGTGAATCACAGTCGATTTACTTGCAGGTAGGTATATTTCAATTTTAATACAACCCTATGGAAACATACAATATTCATCCACTTTGATCCAGTAGATCTATCACGGTGAAATCGAACTGTAAATCCCCGTTATAGTCCTTGGTGAACAGACAGAAGGAAAATTATATAATTTTTCCAAATTGTTTTCGATAAAACAAAGAAATGTGTGTTCCTAAAATTGATATAGAATACATCTTTAATTGTATGATGATTGATGATTGATAATTAATTTTCATATGAATTTATCGCAACAAATGCATTGATAGCATTCAGTGCATAGAATTGAAGAAATGTTCTGGAGATGTGTATAGGTGTTTTCATCTTCCCGGAATTTCAAATAGTTGTAGAGAGAGAGAGGGGGAAAAGAGGGAGTAGAGTAGTAGAGGAAGTCAGGGCAGAAGTCAATAGTTGTGCAGTATGCAGGATCCCATCACCCATTCAGCCCATGCATTCCGACTTCCTTCTCTGCAGCTCCTTCCTACTCCTAACAAAGTTGATTGAGAGTGTCAGTGTCAGTCATTGCTGACGTGTTTTACAGCCGGATTGTATGCTGCACAAAAAGCTCTCCTTCCTTCCCAAACTCAAACTAACCTCAGTCGACCACGTCCACTACACGACTACTACTACTACTATTTTCATGCATTATCTATAGTCTTACTTAATGCACCTAAGATGAATTTGGTAATGCTATATTGAATACTGCAAAGTTATAAATCACAACGTACCATAGTTTTATCAGACACCAGATTACAATAATTGTTAGTTTCATTCTTGAGGAATTTAAATGTAAATGAGGTACGCAGAGCTAGAGTCGGAAATCTGACATCTGACTATAATATAAGGGCACTATGGACATTTTCAGGTTTTCTGTTAAAACCTCGGTTATTGTATTAAAACAGGTACATATATATATATATATACCTGTGTACATTAGGTACAGAAATAAATAAAAGTTAAGATGTGACTGCTGAATATTGGTTCAAAATAGTCCGAATTCGACTTAATCATGCTAATGCGACTTAATTAAATGCTGAATATGTTATACAAAGCTTGTGTATCATTGTAGATGTACGAAGTTAGAAATGGAAATTGCAAATCCGTTTTCAATAAAATTTTCTTGAATTGCAACTATTAGTTGTGTAATTAATGACAGCCCTTTTTCTGCTAATTCTGCTTTTAGATATGAAATACTGGTAATAGGTATGCTGCATGATTTGTGATATTTGTGTGTGAAGTGCAGAAGTGCAAACATACACACCAAAGTTTTATTTGTGTGTGTAGGTAGGTCTTCTTTTGTTAGAATAATGGAATGGAAAAGATACCGGGAAGTGCTACAATATTGTCGGGATGCACATGAACGTCGAATGCGGTCACGTTCGTGTTTTGCGTCGGTTTAAGCCATTGCGGATGTATTTTGTACAGGGATGTTGTAGTCACAGGGAAGCTTCTCATACTTCCCTCATCTTTCTCTTCCCTCCTACTCACATAAATTTCTACTTTTGTAAAAGAACTGAAATTTGAAATAAAAAACTCATGAAATTGTTAAAATTTGCATACTACTCTTCACTTCATACGACACGAATTGTATGTACCAAATAATAACCGAAATGGAACACTACGTACAGTCCGGATATGCCTAAAAGTGGCAAAGCGACTAACCAATATTTTAAACATTCAATCACATTTAAAATAATTTGTGCTACGGAAATAAATACAGATATTCTTACTGCTACGAGCAGGTCTTCTATGTAGCAACCACCAATTAAAGATCCAGTTTTGAAGGACATTGCATACAATTTACATAAACTATATTTCTTGCGAACTCTGGGTGATGTTAACAATAAAGAACATGTCATTTTAGTGATAGAAGTACAGAGTAATTGTAAACTTGACAAATTCGTATTATGGATGCAAGTATACGTAAGTTACACTACACGTTTTGACTGACATACTAATAATATTATAGCAATAAGCTCCTATTCCTAGTAGATATTTTAATTGCATGCATACTTATTTTCATAGAACTACAACATTTCATAGAGCGAAGCGTACTGTGGGATGATAAAGACTTGATCAATCAATTCTTAATAGTTACCTGTGCTTCGTTAAGTTGTTAGGCTGTAGCGATATCAGTACATCTACTTTAGTAAGATAATCATTAACAAAAACGGAGTGGGGGAATCCCTGCTTTTACAATTAAAGTAATTATAACTCCGTCTCTTTCAACAGCTTCGTGGTGAAGTTCTTTCCATCTCGACCAGCAGCACCTTCCCATCCGTCATTGCTTCTAAATAATAACTTTCCTAGATGGCTATTTATTCCATGGAGTGTTAACACAGTAGCTGTGCAATTATTCCTCGGACCAACTGTCAAATAAAAATCAAAAGTATACTTATTTATCAAAGGTATTATCTAAGCATATGTGTATAAAGATACAGATATATTACTTATCTCCTTTATGAAGTCAACTATAGGACCTTGTTTTTTAGTTAGTTAAGAAGGTTAAGATGAAGGCGTACTTTCAGATTAACTGAAGTGCCAAAAACACGGAATGCAATGGTATCACTGAGCAATGGTATGAGTAATAATACGCGCCTAATAATCACTATCACTGTGTTTCATCCTCCGAAATGTTTGATTCTCTGAACTAATGCATCACATCTAAATGAGCGGCATGTCCATTACAGTTTATCAACCTGTGATGAAATCGATCACAAAGAGTAAGTGATTGACAGGTAAGTACAAAATGCGGATGAATTTATTTTATTTAATATTAAAACTTTGAACGCTCAAGTTTAGTTAAAAATTCTCTTTTCACGAAGGTGCAGTGATACATTTTTGATATGAGGTTGCATACTTATTATGAATTGACGTTTATGATTAAGAGGAGATTATCGCAGAGGAGTCATATCAAAGGAAATGCCTAAAATATTAACTATTTGGGCACATATAAGTGTTAAATATAGATCAATTCAAAACTGTTTTATTTCTTGTCCAACTCAGGATAATGGTTTAACAGAAAATGAAAAAATATTTCCTTATCGTAAAGTAGTATTTACATTTGTAATATTATGGTTTTGTCATCAATATGATCTGCCGAACCTACGTAATATTAGTCAGGGATTTCTTTACAAATTTTATTTGTACATGCATAACTTTTTGTTAGGTAACAGATAAAGGGAGATTGAATGTGAGCTATACGAGTTACAAAATGTCTTAAGTGGAAAACGTAAATAATAAATTATTCATGCTACTTACTCATGTCAGTGAATAAGGACATGCAGATGAAGTGAGCCTTTGTAGATGACAGGGAAGCAGTATTTCATTTCTTAGTGGAATCGAATGCATAATTCGCATTTGAGATGGCCCTCGTTGCTGCAAATGAAAAGTATTGTATTAAATAATTGCATTGCTATTAAAATCTGTTATCCTGGCTTGTGATGACGAAGTAGTATTAGGTATAGGTACGAATGGGATTTGAATGGAAAATAACATTAAGGAATATAGCATAGTAATATTATGTGTCCATTCTATCAGTTTTGTCTGCATAGTTCAACAAAACTGCAGTTATAGCTTTACTAAATGATTTAGAGCTACTGCATACCATGTGGAACATTTTTGTTGGGTGTGATTGGTGGAACAGCAATGGTCATGGCACGGGGAGATTTGATGGTCATACTCAGAGACAAAACGCAAAACAGAACGCAAACGATCAAGAAGCCCACTATAACCGTCAAAACTGTCGCCGTGGTGGTCTGAGTGACAATTATTAAAATTTCATGCTGCCTCTCTTCGTTGTCACTTTCATCGTCATCTTCGACATTTTCCAAGTCATGACTGCTATAGTATATAAGAAACCATAATATTACCCCGAAGCTCATTAAAGATTTCATTCGTGACTTGTTATTGTTAGAATTTGTTACCTGTCCAGAAGGGATTTTAAGAGATATTCAGGCGGGTATGTTGTGGTGGAGTACGAATTAATGTTTTCCACTGCTAATTCACTATCAGAGTCCGTAGGAGTAAGAGTTGTTGGAAGTCCATCTTCGTCAGGATAGGCTAATGAATTAATTTGCAAATGTCTCAGCTCGTTTGCTAGGATCTCTGCCTCAATTAACTTATCTGGATCAATTGTATCATCTTCTGTAGGTCTTGCCGCAGCGTACGTTGATAAATACACACAAATAATAGTAAAGATAATAAAAACTGGCAAACTACAAGTTTCCATTTTTTAAGTTAAATATTGAGATTTGGCTGTAAGTCGAGAAGTCTTTTTGTTCAGTGATATACTTTCCTCTTGGTAAGAAGTAGAAATGGTTCTGATTCTGTGATGGTCAGAAGTCAATTGTAGACCAAAATGTTAAGAACACTAAGTTATAGAAAATAAAAGACTTATTTCTCAGAAGGTCCAAGTCCAAATATTGTGCTTTACAAAATATCCTCACATTGCATTAGTTACATTTGGCCGTGCCCAGTTTCATTGTACTTCTCAGTATTGTAAAAACCCTGTCCTGCTTGACCAAGATTAGAAAGCAAGTGCCCTTCCCATTATAAAGCAATTTACCTCAAAAAATGCTTCAAAAGATAAAACAGGTACTTTAGTAAATATTCATGTTAATATATTTAATAAACATGTTCACATGTCAGTAGATAGACTGCATTCAATTAGGCGCCTTAGGTTTGTCCCTTAAACTGAAATACTAGGTACATGGCAATTATATTTACTCGATAAGCTTCAATACTAAAGGTATCAGTACTACATTTACTCATATAGACCGCTGCAGGACAGACAACCTTTACAGCTTTACAACCTTTAGTGGGGAATAAACCTTGCTGTCAAATTAAGGGTAACAAGGAATTTATTATTAGACTACAGCTATGAACACAGATATAAGTTTGCATAAATGGTCACCCTTTTTCAATTGTTTCGTTCGTTGGAAGTAAACTATCTTATGTATTTAGATATTGTTTTGAATAACAGAAAGGACATAGTAATATAGTTTTCTTCCAAGTAATTCATGATATATACTTAGACATTCGATTCGGAGAACAATGGGAATATGGTGTGGGAGGCATTTACAACATGTGTGGGTATAAAGTACCAAGCAATATTTGAAGTTAAACTAGGATATTAGAAGTACGCATATTCATAGATTAATTAGCTGAATTGGATGTCTTATGAATACAATATTGGAAATAAGAAACGTATGTAGACCAAACAGTCAACTTAAGAAAATAGTTAACATAATAGTAAAATTAATATAGTCGTGTTCTTTTGTAGATACGCAAGCATGTTTGTTCTATGCCATGGATTAACTCCCCAAAATGCGCAAGGCGTAAGCGCGACTTGGGTTAGCATCTTGCGACATTAAACCAAATAAGCGAAACTCTGGGTTAGCATGGTGCCTAAGCATTTCGAAATTCTTAACAGTACTGGGGGCCCTTGTTATGAATAATAAAATAGAATCAGAATTGTGTCGCCAGTTTGCTAATCCTCAGTCGGACATTCAAATATTTTGTAAAGGGAGAGAAATGTGTATGTACTGTATAATCATTATGCACAGTATCGATTGATTAATATTTAGTAACTAACAAATATTTAGATCTCTTAACAAATGAAAAAAGTAACGAATATGCTTACTAAACACTAATACAGTTTCGTGGAACATATTCATTGATAAACGATATGTAATTAACGGTTTTCCATACAGTTTGTCTGTTTGGTTGACACCGAATATTTTCTACATCGGATCAGCCCAAAGTTTTACAACCGAGACTAAAATGGCCAAAGTGATAGCACTCCATATAATTGACTTAGTTAAGAACCAAGAAGACACGGCTAAATATTCTAAGAACAATGTCGAGTTATCATGATTCGACGGTGTGTGAGTGTGAGATGCATTTTCAAAACTTTGTTTTGGTAATCCAATTCTGGCCAGAATGTTCTCCAATGATTGTATAATCTTTGTGCTATCTACACAACTCGACACATTAGTAGACAGTGAATTATGTAACTCTAATTTTAGATCCAGGATCATGGTCACAATTTGGTCTGGAGGAAAATGCACAAAATCAGAGCTTTCATTCCAACTATGAGCATAATTAGTTGTAGTGTCTCTAAGCTTGCCTATCGAGGTATTCTTCGAATATTTTTCGGATTTTGATACAAAAGGATTCCAAAGGTGGATGTAAGAATATATGTGCTGAAGAGCCGTCTTTTCCTTCGATGTCATAATCCCAGAGATAAATTGGTCTGCGATGATGTCACCATTGCTAATATGATCTTTGGCAACGATTTCACTAGAGCAGAAATATGTAAACAATACCGACGCCAAAAAATAAGCACTAATCACAACTGTGATAACGACAAATCTTCTCATGCTTGCTGATTAATTTGTATTAGAACTGTATTCAATGCAACTACTATCTCGGATTGCACTCGGCACTTTGGATACCTTATTGGACAATACCTAATTACAAAATATGTATTCTGACAATATATTTTATGATTTCTTAGAGGGCAATCGTAAAACT
>JABASH010005836.1:0-11460 GCA_019776445.1 Tomocerus maximus
GGAATTTATCATTGACAAAAAACTGGAGTTTGTAGCACCAGGAAATCTAATCTAAGTGAAAGCATCCAGTAAAATGTCGCTCAATAGTCGCTAATTAAAATACACTATCGGTAATGTATAGCCAATCTTTTTACTACACCTATCTGGTATTAATTACTCATAAAATAAAATACTATTGACGTTTCTGGCACACTGTTGTACTCCGTTGTGAATTTGAATACTATTTCTTCGTCTCTGTTTCATTTCAATCGTTTACAAAGACTAAGTAGGTGAAAACGGAGAGATCTACAACAAACGACAAGATGACGGATGATGACCAGATCCCGTTTTTAGAGTCCCTTTTGTCTCATTATGAAGCACTTGTTCAAGATATGAGTGGTGAACTGCTTCAATGTAAAGAAGATCTTCACAAGTTCACTGTAACAGAGGTAGAAGGAAGAGAAAGTAGCTTTCACTGCACAAAATGTGAACTACAAGATATGCGCTTGGAAAATGTAAGAAAACAAATTGAAGCTGTAAATAAAGCGAAAGAAATTCAGCACTGTCTATGGAAATGCTGTATGGAACAATTAGAGAATTACGAATCAAGAAAACTTTCCTTTCATTCTTTAGTACAAGAAGCTGAAACTAAAGAATTGGGTAAAAATCGAAAGCCGATGCCAAGTGTTGAAGATTTGTTTACAAAGTGGAAACTTTTGCAAGTTTACACAACAGGATTGGAGAGTAGAATTGAGAAAACTGCTCTGGACAACAAAATGTACAGGAGTAGACTGCTAGAAACAAAACTGGAGAACGAAGTGCAACTGAAGAAACAGGCAGCAGAGAAAATGCGAGAAATTGAAAGCGTGAAAAATTCATTTGCAAAGGAAATAGAATATTTAAAAGGGTCCGTTGAAAAATCTCGAAAAGCACTTGAGGAAGCTATTGAACTAAGAGTGGAAAAGGAGCATGAAACTTGGAGAAATGAGGAAAATACCATAGTGCATGAGCTGGAGCAGAATATCGAAGCCATTAATGCTGATAGAGAAGCACTCCTAATGCGGGACAATCAGAAGTCAATTCAACTCAGAGAGATCGCAAAAGAACTTTTGATCACACGAAAGCATCTCGATTGTATTCAACAAGAAAAGTGGCGTTTGGAAATTATTTTAAGCACAATACCCCAAATGAAACCGCAAATGGAGCAAAAACCTTCTAAAAACTCCCCTATTTTACTAACAACTGAAGTACAAACTGAAGAAATTCAAGAAGTGAAGCAATTAAAAGAGAACAGAGTCCAGATGGAACACTTGCAAAACGAATTCACTAAATTGTTCGAGTCTAAAACTCAAAGTGAACAAGAGAGCGAAGATCGTATATCCAGAGTTGTAAGTCGGTTAAGTGCCCTTGAGCAAGTCAACGTCAAATTAGAAAATGAAATGGCCGAGCAGGAGAAAGTGAAAGAAAAGCTTCAATCCGAACTGAATCAAATGAAAACGAAAGAAAGTATCCAGCAATGTGTACCAAATATTCAAGAATTTATGCATGGGCACGGGGATGTCACTAGAAATACGAGTTCTGCTCGTTTTGAATTAGCTACAGTACTGGATGTTCAGAGGATTGAGTTAAAACGTAGAGAGATCAGAGAAATGACTCTTACGGATCACATAAAAATCTTGGAAGCCGAGAGACGCAAATTATTCTCGATGCTTGAGAAACAAAAATCTGTTTCTAACAAATGGGAAATAGAATACAAAACTCTTCTAAAAAGTATACAGACATAAAATACTACACTCCATCAACATTTTGTACAACCGAGTAGGCATTTGCTATCCATAATAATTAACATTTTATTCAGACCTATAAAAACAATTGTTTACATTTGAAATAAAAAGTATGTACAGTATGATATTTGTACATATATTTTATGAATCATAGTTATTTTCGCGTTTTATATTTCCGATATGATTACGACACACCAACGCAGCTTCGAAGTAAAGACAATGTTTTTGTTATAGAAGGTAAAACATTTATATTTGAAGAAACACCCAGCTCAAACAGTCTTGTCAGGATCATATCAGCATGTTCTGTTTTTATAAAGATTAAATACTTAATTACATTAATTTTATCAAATAAAATAATGAATATAAATAGCTCACAGTAAGTACCTTGCGCTAAAATAATAAATTCATGGATACGATCCAATAAATTATCTTTTAATTGAGCGTTTCGGGCTTGCAATGCTTGTAAAACGGTTTCCAGATATAACTTGCTGGCACCTAAAATTGGAAAAAGATTTTTTTGCAAGGAATGTTTCCAAATAGTTTTCTAATAATACATAATGTATAATATATTAGGCTGAAAGTTACTTGGACAGTAGGTCACATGTTTCAGAATGAGCGTAAAGGCCAGGGTCCTACAGCTATCATTGTTAGATAGAAGAAGCGGATTCAAACTATGATCGAATTGACTTAGTATGGAAGGATTCCTATTCGATGCGGAATCCAATTCTTGTAGGATTGGTACCATTTCTGGAGAGATAACTTTGATTAGTACTTATCTATACTAGGATAGGAATTATATTTAAGTATAATATAAATTACCGTCATCGTTGCTGGCATGTAACATTCTATCCACTATAGCACTAGTCGTCTCAGTAGCGAACGTTCCCATGTCCGAACATCCAACCGGAGGCGCTGGGATAGATAGTTCAGAATTAGCACTCGGAGGAACGAGGAAGGTCATCAAGTTTTGCAACGGAGAAACGTCTACATAGTATTTGACGGATGCCAATTCTCTGTTGGACAAATACATTATTACGTAGTGCATAACTAACTTAACTTGTACACTAGATCATTTTCATCAAATGCAAACACACGTCGCATTTTTATATATACCTACCGAAGCGAAATGTAATGAGGTGCCAAAAAATCTTTCACTTCCTTAGTGTTGACAGACAAAAAATTGTGAAGAAGAACAGCAAATCTGCTCAGGCTTGCGCTGTGATCTTTAAGATGGCCGTAGTTCTGAAAATTGTCCCATAAAATGTGTTTTAATAATAAGTAAATTAAGCTTTTTCAAATTGAATGTTTTACTGCATCAAACGGCAGAGAAAAAACGTACCGTGAATAACTTTAAATACAAAAGAAGAGTTGCTTTTAGACTTTTAAAATGCTTCAAAACATGCGGTTGCATCAGGTCTAACAAACCAAGGTACACAAGAAATGGGACATGATGATTTTGAGCATAAAATACCACAAAATCCAAATGAACACGTCCTTCAAGTAGCGATCCCATTAAAGGCAATTGTCTATATTAGAGCATTACAATGATTTTCATCCAGTGTCAAAAACTATGCGAATAATAGTTTTGTAAAAAAAAACAGGGTTCTACCTTAAAAGGAGAGTTGGGTGAACTGCTGCAAGTTTTCGTAAGCAAATTTCATACTCATGACTAGCTTTTTTCGCCCAATCTTTTCCCGCCTGTACGTTAGCTACCTGTGTAATAAGAACATGGGAAATTGTGTCCAAGACGCAAGTTATGTCTTCTTCATTTAAGTTCATTTCGTCAGTTTTAATCTTCCAACCATCAATAAGAATGACCTCTGGAAACTCCAAATACACTTGAGATACGAACTTTTTAGCACATGGATTCTTTGCTCTGTTAATTTAAACAATATTAATTTAATCATATTTAATTATTTGTGTGTATTTTTAACATATTATAGCAAATATTATTTTATTATTACTTTTTGTCAATTAAGGAGCGAATGGTGGTGTCCACAATCTCTTTGTCTTGATGGCAGCACTGGAGCCACAGGCGAACTCTATCTTGTAAATTGCACTTAAATTTTTTCGCATTTTTGGGGGGTATACTTTGAGAATTGCCCAGTAGATTTGAAATCGAAAATTTAGTGCTTTTCATCTCTAACTGACTTATCTCCTCCACGATGTACTCCGCCATTACTAGTAGCTGCAAATAAAAAATATCAAATGTTCTACTGTTTATTTGCAAAATCCTTGTACTTCATTTACTTTGGTATTCAGTATTAACAATTCAACCTTGCTTGTATTTCTACGATAACGGTTAAAATGCGAATGAGAGTAGTATTGAAGATTGAAAAACATTTAAAACCATTAAATAACCTGAGGCTGCGTTAGATGAAAGATGGACATGTTGGGCTGATGTTTAGGTACATATTTATCACAACCTTGCCACAATTTTGGATTCGTAATTGTCGCAGCGATGAGGTCCAGTATCCCAGACGGGTCATAGCTATTATTTATAGATACAATTTTAGCATGGACGTTTAAATACATTTTCAGGGAAGCACTATTTATACTAAGTTGCCTATGTAGTAATTTTATACATGGAAACATGATTAGTCATTATTTAAGAATGAAAATATTTACCTTCCGTCAAAGGATTTGAGAAATAAATTAATACACTTTTCAACAGTTTCCCAGCCAGCTTGATGTGTAAGAACGGAGAGCAGAAAAGATCGACAATACGGGGTTGCATCTTGACGGCCGAATAAAAGAGGTAGCTAAAGTCAAAATAATAAATTAATACTTAAACCATTTACAAACTACTGTATTATATTTAGTCATAATGATGAAACAAATACCTGGACGTCAAGAGCATTGCGTACGATACAAGGCTCAATATCCGTAATAGTGTCGACCAAGTATCCGATATTGGCCGATGCACTTAACAACTTAGAATCGTTGCTGTCCCTGTGTTCCAAATGGGAAGAGTGTCTCCGCGGAGTTGAGCCATTGAAAGAATCTTCACTGGGGATAACATTATTAGGATCGACTGGAACGGAAGATCTTCTCCTGGATCCTTGGGGTGTTGATAGTACGAGCAACTGTTTGGACAGATTTCTTATATTTTTGTCCCGGCCACCTGACTCCATTAAGTATTTTTCTGGAGTCATTATACATTTGTTTTCGGACGCTTTAGGAGTATGATAAGACAGCGACAGCTTTCTCGACGCACATGTACTTTGAGGAGTCATTATAATTTCTTGCCTATCCGCTCCGGACAAAATCAGTTTTGGGCGAATTGTAGTTTTCTTATTATGTTCACCTCCAGAAGCATCCATCGGTTGATGATCCCCGGTGATTGTTTTTAAAAGACGGTCAAATTTCTCTCCGCCTGTTGCCCCTCTTTTCCACTGCAACTCAATTAATTGGCACATATAAGGAGCGTCCATAACGGCTGACGACACTTTCTGAGGGCTTTCTTCAATGGCCTTGTCTAGGCAGAACAGCAGTGCTCTGGGAAATAATAAAACATTCAAATAATATTTCTTATTCAATCATATTGTTAGAATAGGTTACACAGGAACTCACGTCATCGATTTCACCGGCACTCCAAAAGACTGAACAAAGAGCATTAGCTGATCTGAGTCAAGATCTTGCAAAGCAGCAGACAGTAGCCGGGAATTATTTGACCGAATCATCCTTAACTTGATCCAGTCCGGATATAAAACAGCCTCTTCTGATGTGTTCAGTAAATATCCTTTCGGAGTATTGTCCTTAGCTTTCGGAAACCACATTTCTATTAGTTCGTCGTATTTCAGCTCTGTAGTAGTAGCTTTTCCTTTTTTAGTTTTCAATTTGTGTCCAAATGATGCAAATGAAGTCAACAATATCACAATTCCATGAACTACGAGGATGTTCATTGTAGCTTCCAACTTATCTTTCGGCCACTGAACTAAAACTTGATCTTGACTCTCGGACCATTTATAAGTTTCTTTATGAGGCTCCTGAATCTATTCATATCCATTGAAACAATGTAAATGACAAGGAAAACTAGATTCAACCGTTAATACAAAAATTGATTAACATAATTTTGTTATACCCTTTTCATGTAATTCAGAAAGATGTCGAAGACGGCGTCAAAAGCCTTTTGCTGTCGAGTGAGTAAAGCTGTAATCACCACATTTCTTTCGACAACAAGTTGGGCGACGTCCATAGCTAAATTGTCCATTTCACTGTCCGCTTCTAGATTTCCCCAAACACTAAGAAACTCCAAATAGCGAGTGATCCACTCAGGTTCACTTTCCACTTGGATTGCCTGACGAAGAAATGAAATAATCATATCTTGAATATCCGGGAATATCCTCAAAGTGGGGAGACTGTCCATTAACCAACTGTTCTCCGAAAGCACACCAGGGGACGAAAATAACATTTGTAATCCTTGTAAGGCCTGAGATCTATTAAGCATTTTTTGGGACGAGAGTCTTCGAAGGAAGTATTCTAGGACTTCCTTGGCAGCATCCTCCGATGATCCATGTACTGTTTTCTGCAAGACATAAGTACAGCTCATTTAGTTTTAATGCAACCTGGTAATAATTAATAGTAAATCTATCAAATAATTACTGTCCCAATTATTCAATCAAATTTCATTTATATAATTAAATTAAAACCTGAAGATATTGTAAGAGTTGTAAACTTTTCATATCTTCTTTGTTAGATTCGGAAACAGCTTTAACAGGTTTTCGAGGACTTTTTTCGACTGTAGACGGAGCAGCTGTATCTGTAGTCTCCGACACAATGGCTTTCATCATTCGTTCCGTTTGCCCCAGCATGAATTCACAGAGACATTGCACCGGGAGTATTTCGAAAGAACCTTCAGACACCAGCTCAGAAAGCCAGGGCATTGGATGAGAATTCCTTTGGATTAAATCAAGTAGAAAGTCAGGATTTCGACTGCGACAAAGCAAATGTCCTAAGTGCATCTGGTCGTTTGAAGCTTGTAATTGTGCCAGAATTGCTGCAGGAGGTGTGCGTGATATTCCAAAGGGGTCCAAGTTCATCAACTGCGTTAAAATTAAGCACATTAAACATGTGCTGATGATAAAATAACATTGACAAATACAATTTACTAACTTGTGCCAGAAGAAGACTTGATTTCTCAGTGATTACAGTCTTAGAAGATGCAGCAGCCAAATGTGTTTCGAACGCCAAAATATTCTGCTTTTCCAATGCAGCGGTCATAATTTCCTTGGCATGGTCTTCATCCTTTGTGTCAGTAGCAGAAGCCGGTGGATACGTAAAGTGGCTAATTAAAAACATTTTAAGGTTCAGTTAACTAAAAACTATTTAAGGTAATCAATTAAGTCGACTTACTTTGTCATACACATTTCCATAAACACTTTTAGAGCTGGATATGTGTCCCAGCCTAACTTGCCATAAGAGACAGGATTATGAGCACAAAGAATTGTTAGCATAATCCACACTCGCCAGTAGTACTTTGAAATCGCCAACTTGGGAGGTTCATACCTATGAATATCATTCCATATTAAAGTCATGTTTAACAGCTTAGCTTAAAAATTTTGAAGGTGTGACTTGTCAGTATTCATTTATTTACTCAATACTTACCCTACAGGTAAAGTAATATTTTCCGGGTGCTTGTACTGGCAAAGCTTAAATATCATATCAATAATTTCAAGGTTTCCTAGAACAATAGCTCCTTTGTGTGTCGCAGCCCGACAAATAATATGGTCAACCAATTCTATTATTTCTGAGGAAGCGCACGGATGTTCTTTTGAAAGGCCCATTTGCATCAACCAAATTAGTGTATTTTCCAGGAGAGGGGCTTCCAAACACAAACGGACGAATAAACTCTTTTCAGATTCAGCAGGCCATCCGTCTTTACTTACCAATTCATTTATAGGATCTTTAAGCAAGATCTGTGCAAAAGCAAAAACAATTGGGGTCAAAAATGACACTTTCGTCTCCTCATCCCTCATATCATATTGACCTACATCTCGGTAATATTACCCAATCTTCAACAAATTAGTTTGAATACCTACCTTATTCATGGCAATCATAAAATCCTTCTTGGAAGGACGGTACATTCGACATGCTACAGAAAATAGCCAAAATATTGCGTCTTGTTGCAAGCCAGCAATTTGTTTTTGAAAAACCTAGAACCAGAAACAGTGAAACAATTTAATTATGCAATGAATTAAAATGAATTTTATTATTATGTCAAAATGTTAATCGTACACTTAGAACGCCTAAATCTTTCGAGTCTCCTCGCACCAACGCCGCCTCTCTGACTTGTCCAGAGACAGAAAGGAACATAGAACACAATGTCAAATCTGCAATCGAGCTAAATGTCCTATCTCGGACTTCCCCATCCTTCCAAGTAATTTCCTGCAGAAAGGGATACATAAAATAAATAAAAAATCTACAAATTATATTTAAGCTATTCTCGGAAATCATCATACCCTGAACTTCATAAGTCCTTGGCCGAACAGGCTCAGATCACACTCAAATCTTGAAGCTCTAGCTATTTCACGAAGAAGTAACTTCAAACTTTGCAGAAAATCTTCACGTTTTTGAAGCAGGTCCATGAAAATGTCAGCAAGGACAGTACTTGACTCAGGAACTTGTCCCAATATCGTTCCCAGCAGTGTTAAGTTGTTAGGATTTCTCGTTGGTGACAGTTCATTATAAATCAATTGGTTAAGAACGTTCCTCAAATTCCCTTCGTTCTCTTTTACCATTTCCCTAAAAATATTTTTGAATTGAAACTCAGTTACAGATCATTAATTTAAGTAGAACTTTTACAAATGACAAGAATTAATTTTTTCCTTTGTACCTAACTGAGATAGCATAGAAATTCAACAACGGTTTTGTTTTCATCCTAAGTTTTGGTATTTGAGTAACTATTTCTGCGTCAACACTTGTCAGACAGTCTGCGTTGACACATAAATGGAGAAGAAGCTCCTGTGCTTGTCTACCACATTTTGGACTGTGCATCCATTGTTCCAATAATTTCACAACATATGCTCTAACACCAGAGAGTCCACACGCAGACGATAGGGCCCGCAATAAATTCCGTGGCATATCCGGAGCTTTTTTATGAATCAAATCTTTAGAATAGTCCAGTATGATAGTCTCTATCTGACTTTCACATCCAATATATCTAAAAAGTAAAACAAATTACTTGTAAATTGAGTGCCGATTGAATTTAAAAAAAAGGAATGGCAGGGACTATACCGTCGTACCGTTTCATGTATGGTATTTCTATAAAATGTGCCTGCAAAATTTCCGAAATCTCTTCTTGCAAATTACTTTCTTCTCCAATTCCAATTGCATGGGGAGACGAACCCCCAACTGGCGTTGTGGCGGCAGGGCCAGAAGATGACGGATCAGGGGGTAGTAACAAATTGTTGGCTGGCAACTTTGTTCCGAAGGAAAAAATTATATTTTCTACAAAAGATTTGCAATGAACGCTATCCACCCAAAATCTATCTCCAGAGGCATCTTCCATCCATAACTATAAAATAAAATATAGGGTAAAAGCAAGAGTTTAAACGCTTAGCCAGTGACTAATAAAAATTAGCATTAATATTGTTACAGATAGGCGATAATATAAAATGATATTATTGAATAAATTTTACCTGAACAAATTCAATAGGCCATTTAACCGCAGCAGAGTGAGATACAGTAAGTATATTAACCGCAAAGGGAGATAAATGGTTAATAAGTGAAATTTTAGACTTCAAGTCGACAACGTGTTTTTTAGCTAATGAGCAAACAGCTTCAACAGCTAAACTATGTTGAAACGTTGGTGGAAATGTTTTTGCAGCAACTATTAAGCCAACGCAAAGTTTTAATTCAGGTTTGTCTTTGTTAGCTTTCAGTCTTTTAATTGCCATCGAAATCAATCCCTGCAACATTTTATAATATAAAATAAACGGATTATTTCCAAATACTTAAAGGCATTAAAGGCAATCAAATAATACACTATCAATGGTTTAACCAGGTTTCTCAAGCTATACAGTAATTAGTAAATAGTAACTCATACAAACATCACGTCACTTTAACGAATATTTAGAATGTCACGCCACAAATGCGTTTAAGGAGGGCTTCCTACCTTTGCCTGCGATGAGAACAGTTCACAGGGTCAACTTACAGTTTTGACATTATTATATTCCGATAGTAGATGTTTCGGTCTAGGGGCTATGAAGGCCAGATTTTTGAAAAAAGGATTTTAAGTGCACGAAATTATTTTTTGAAAATAAAAAATTTAAGTAGGAGCTTGCGCTGCCTTGCTTGAGCTTGAGCTCCAAAAACGAATTTTCCCCCTATTTCCAATTTTAAATTGGAAAACATGGCCCCCAAGCCATTTCTGATGGTCATTTAATAGGCTACTCAGCATATCTGTACGCTTATCCAAAACGCTGATCTCATCGCAGGGAGATTTCCTTACTAAAAATACATTATAGTGAAAGTTGCGGGTTCATTCATAGCTAACGCTCTATAGTGCAGTATTAGTGTCGCAGCCGTTTCAGAGTTTGACCAACTTTGGGAACGGCCCGTAAAAAGTGAAAGTGCGGGAAGCAGTCCTTAACCATCTTAAATATTTTCCCATGTGCCTATTTGATAAGATTTTGCGACCAGCAAAATTACTTTCACTTATCACAATGTCAATAGTTGAGTCACATATTATTTTGGTGAGATAAAAGTAACGTTTCACATGACTTTCACCACGTAAGCCTAAACTCTAAAAATAACTTTCACAAGCGAAAGTCGTAAGACTTTCACTATATTATTGCATTGCTTTAAAAGAAATCTCATTTACACAGAGCTTTCTTACTCATGTATAAGCATTTGCATTGGCATAATACATATTTATTGGCTTGGCGTCTTTACCTGTATACAATCAACATCGCCTATTTTCTCCGCCTTCTCAAAAGCAGGGAAAAATCGATCGGGGGCCAGGTCCGCAAAATTAACTTCAACTGGCTCAATTGCAAGAGGGTCTCGTTTACTGTTTTTACTTGATTTGATTTGCGATGCTGAAGACGATGACGAATGGGAGGATTTTGTTAAACTACTGGAACTACCAGTGCTGCTATTGCTATTACTACTTCCGGCTCCGCTTACAGCACTTATGCGACTTTTCTTTGTCGGAACAACGATGGGAGATGGAGATCCTCCGGCCACAGACACAGTGGCAATTTCCCTCTTTCTATCTGCAGACTTTGAATTTCCGCCTTTAAACAACAAGGATGAATAATAATACTGTATACAAATGGGAACTGGATAAAACTATGAAGACAAAGCTTTTTTGAATGCAGAATACTATCAACTATTAAGCTGGAATTTAGGAAATGTAAATAAAAATAACCTGAGCTGGAGGATTGCTTGGAAGAACTTGTAGAACTTTTACTTGAAGATGTTGTGGGTGGGATTTTACGCACTTCCGGCTCAGCAGGTCTGTTTCCTTTACCCAAAGCAATTAGCTCACCAGATCCGAGAAAAGGCTGATGTGATTTACTTCCCTTGCCTCCTCTAGGCTTGGATCGGTCCATTTTGTCCTCAATTTATTAAGCAGTATCTAAAATTGCGTTTCTTGCCTCCAGTCCAAAGTCAAACATCAACTTCAGTCCGACATCCGATAAGGATTAATAATCAAATCATTCAGAACCTAAATGCACAAAAAAACAAAAAT
>JABASH010005837.1:0-11459 GCA_019776445.1 Tomocerus maximus
ACCGAGAAACTAAGTTGGTCGGGTCAGTTAGAGGTAGCACATGTTAGAAAATTCAAACGTCACATTTTGTCGTTTTCGAAACTGTTAGTTCTTTAACTAGGCCCTTCAATTGTACCAATACATTACAATACAATCGTAATCGTAACTGGGCTATTAATTATTTTTTACCCGTTATCCTGATGAACAGGTACTAAACTAATAACACTTTGGAATCCTTATAATTTTGTGAAGTCAAAACCTGAGAAAACTGAGGGCGATTGAAGATTGAACTCCAAGACCGGATGCTACAAAATGCTTTCTCAACAAACCGATGATGAGACAGATAATCAAGTGGACCATTATCCTAAAATGTAACATGGGACTACTACATAAGATAAATAAATCGATGATATTATATACTTAAGTAGTATGATCCATGATTCCATGATCTACCTCTATAGTTTGAGTTTAATTGACCGAATATGGTATGATGTCGTAATAATATATTATTTTAATTTTAATTTTTAGAGACCTGAGTGACAAAAATAACAACGACGGTTACGAAAAATGGTTCAAAGGAATAAGCAAGCCCCAATTTTTGGTCGCCGCATTGACCCACGAATTATTTGTTTACTTTTCTGGGTGTCATTTACGGTACGTGAAAGTAGGACAGCCTGTTTCTCCAGTAGTTCGGACATTCAGACCTCGACTGAATGGACAGCCTTGTTTACTGGAGGCAAATAATTTTGCAGAATTCTACGCTGTTGCAGAAACTGGACGCAAACCTCGTATATTTGTATACAAATATGACGAGTCTCCAGTGGACGAAATTCTTGTCTGTACTTTACGACGTAAATCTGACTGTTTCTTTCTCATGTAGACAATAGTACAAGAATTTTCCAAAATGGGACATTATAATTTATAGTATTTACCTCTGTATTTACACAGGAACTAGCGAGTTTGAGGTGAGAGCAATGCAGTTCTCCAGAAGAGAAATTCTCGTAGTGCTAACAGGAATTCCAGACTTCAATATTTCACTTTGGAGGTGGCCTTATGAAGAAGAGATCCTCGTCGTAAATTGCTTAGAGAGTTCTATCAAGGCAGATTTGCTGATAAAGTAAGTTTGCGAAATTTTTTTTTGACAGCAGAATGTAAAACTATTTAATAATAAAAACTAACAAAATTAAATCACAATGCAAGTATGAAGGACAATAATCAGTGGGTAGAAGTTGGAGAGCAGCACATAACTTTCTACGAGCTACAGCAGTTTACAGAAAATAATGTTATCCGTACCGAAGTCACTTTACCTCCCAGACAGCACAGTAATCGCTTTCCCGACCCTCTATTGGGCAAAAAATGGGCTATCACTATTGTATCTTCATGCTGGACTTTTGGTGGAGAATTTTATGTTTTGGATACGAAACGTGGACTTCATACGGTAATTTTTGGTTACACTTTTAACTGAATTTTCTCTTTAAGAAGCTGTTTTCAATTGTGTATAATTTTTAGATTCACATGAAAGACAAGTCTTTGGAGTTCGTTGGATTCATAAATTATGAACTGGCTAAAATAAATTTTAAATCGTCTAAAATGGAGTATGAGAAAGCTAATGTAACTAAAATATTTCCTTATGGAACTCACATCGCAGCAGCGATAGCTGATGGAGGATTTTTGACGATAACGGTGGAAAGGGGTTCCTTAGTCATCCACGAAAGAATCAGTACAAGCTCAGGGATAAAGAAAATCTTCCGACCGGCTACATTGGCTAGTAAAACTTCTTTTTTTGCCTTGACTTACAAGGTAAGGTTTATGATATTTAATTCTCCAAAATGTAATAAAAATCATTTGGGGTTTAATAAATAAAGCTATTGTACATTTTAGGACAAAAAAATCGAATTCATTGACAATGGCCAAATTAGTTCTGTGTACACAATTGCGGATTTTGTCTTCAGAAATGTCATAAGTGCTTGCTTCATCGAACCAGAGGCAAAATATTTAGCCATTCTTACCAACAAAGGAGCCGTTCTAATAGTGGATGCTGAATCCGGAAATTTTGTATGAATCCGTCAATAAATACTGATTAAGCCGAGTTATGTTGAATAGGAGTTTTAAAAACGTTTTTATCTAATATAGTATACCAAGTGGACACTTCCATTCCCTGTAGCGTCTATTCTCGCCCATCCTATTTTGCCATTTTTTGCTTTGGGAACTCGCACTGGTTGTATGGTCTTGTTGGACATTCGGGATATACGCAAACCGAGAATTATTTGTCGACACTTTGTTTGTGGCGACCCTAAAGCTTGTACGACTTACTATTTACCTGTACTACCTTAAAACTTTCATTATGGAAAATCATATACTTAATTTGTTATAACTATTTTCACAAATAGGTTTGGATAAACTTGCATTCATTGATTTCGGATTTTTCCTGGTCGCTGGGGATGCAGCTCTGGGTCGTTTATACCTTCAATATGCCTACACTTATGGGGAATTTGAATTTTTGGACTCAACAGAAGTACCGGGTAAGTTACCTAATTTTGGATTTCATAAACTGACAAAGGTGCCCAACCAAATTAATTCAGTAGCAATTCTATTTTTCATAGGTGAAATTATGTATTTGAATATTCCCCCCGGGGCCAATGACCACAGATTACAAGTTGTGATGCGTTACTCGGATTATGACGAATGTCCTGTACTTTTATATAATTATACATTTGAAACGCATACCTTTGAGCTGGTGGCTTCACAAGCAGTAGATATTCCCGTCAAATCCATTTGCTACGCCAGAGATTCTAGATTACAATATGCATATCACGCTGAAGAAAATACAATCGGATTGGTCCAATATGCTGAAGATGTATTATTTATTTTTATTAGCAAGTACATGATATATAATATTATATTGTCCTGTCAGTCAAAATAATTGCTCTATATTGTTGTTTTCAATATTTCCTTTGGACAGATGCAACAAGGAGCTCTGAAGGAGCCCGATGTTTATTTTAAATCAGAGTTGGCCTTAGATGTTAACAAGTTAGTGCTCAGAGGAGATAAATTGTATTGTTTTGGGGCTGACGGTTACACCAGTGTATTTACAGCTCCGACGGGAACAAAGACAAAGAAAATGAATCGACTACATTGTGTACAAAGCCATATGTTCACGTCCGGGGGAATTCGTGATGGAATAGTGAACTTTGATGGAACTCAAATTGTCACCTTTGGTTATGATAAGACCATGGTTCATATTCGGCTATCGTAAATATGCTCTTTTTCTTATGTCAAAATAGATTACCGCTATCGATATACACATGTCAACATTGTTAACGATAAACTTTCCAACGTTGTCTATTTTGTTAAAGTACTTTGTACAATTTCAGACCAAAACCTGATAAATTTAGTTGGGATTATATCGGATTGCCAAATAGAGGACACATATTTAGTTGTCAAATGCGAGAATTTGCATTATTGAAGCTGAAAGTTATTGATCCTAGTAAGGCAAAATTGCAAAAACAATCATCATAACCATCATCTACTATATTCTAAGGTGTATATTATATTGAGTGAATGTTGATGTTTCCATGAATAGTCGTACGGAAAAATGAGAGCACTGTAATGGAAGTCAAGGAAGAAGCAGATGACGAATTAGACGAGAGCCAATTTACTGACGACCTTGACGGATTATGGAAACGCTTGAAGAAACTGTCAACATATGTAAACTCCATTATTTACCCGACATTTTTTCAGAGAATAATAATTTTTTTGGATTTTTTCCAAAATTGCTTAGATGGGAAAACTGATAGACTTTAATCAGACCAGAGAGCCATTGGAGCAGCTGAAAGCAGCTGAATTCAATTTAGATTCAGACGATGAAGATTTAATGACGGATTTAACTCACAATGCGAAATTGGTTGCTGAATCCATGATTACTCCTATTAATGAAGCCCGTTTGGACTGGGCTCAGGAAATGAAAACTGCTGTTTGGGACGATTTCGAAGTGAAAGGCTACAGATTCAAGGTATGATATATGATCAGTATGATCAGTTTGATAAAGTATAGTAAAGTAGTATGATCAGTATCATTGAAAGATTTTTTATGTTTAGGGGTTTACGTGCAACAAAGAAGTCATGAATTATCCATTACGATATCCTTCTCCAGAGTTTTTGCAAGTTTTAGCTCAAGTTGAGGAGGAGCGTCGTTTGGAAATCAAAATAGCAGATCTTGATGAAGAAATTCATAAGATCGGGTATCAAGCTTCTAAGGATGTCGTGCAAGTTCTTTTCACAAACAATAAACCGAAAACTGGCCCTGATTACATAAAGTTAGAAAAGAAGTATTTAATTTCGATAACCGTTATTTGAAAATGTAAAATTTTACAAGATTTCATTTTGAATAGGAGTCTTTTTGAGGATATGGACGGTGATGAACCTAAAAAGGCGACTGTATGGGTAGATGAAGATGGTGAAGAAGAAGTTGCCGTAAAGAAAGCAGAAAAAACGGAAGCAACAGCAGCGCCAGTTGTTGCACCTGAAGATAAGGAAAAAGAAAAGGGAGGAAACCCAGAAGAAGCTTTAGTGGACCAAGTGACAGACAAATTGGAAACAGCTGCTCCAAAAAAGATACTCACAGCATTTGAGGCAAGATTTGGGGATCTGCCAGAAAGATTAAGACCATCGGAACACGCTGGGACTATTATATCGCAACTTTCAACTGCAGCATCATCGATGACTGATTTTAATAGTCGGGTTCCTTCAGTTGCATCTTCAGATGCACTCAGTCCTGATGATTTTGAAACAGATGTAGACGATACAGACGCTGATGTTCAACGACGGAGTGGCGATAGAAGCGAAGGGGCAAAAGTAAAAGGGAAATCTTTGTCGAAAAAAAGGAAGAAGAAGAAGGGTGATGATGGAAAACGAGTCGACGTTGTTTATTCCAAAGACAAGGACAAGGGACAGTCCACCATGAAAGACTTACTTGGCGCTATGCAAATTACTCCTCCAGAAGTCAAGAAGGGTAGAGATTATGTTGATATTGTCGATATGCCGCCAACTAGTGATGAAGATGATGAGTATGATCATTTGAGAAAGAGGCCCAAGAAAACCGAAGAAGAGAAAAAGGCTAGCAGTAAGAAAAAGAAAGGAAAAGGCACTTCAGCATTTACTGATACTGAGGCTTCTATCGGAGGTGGTGAAGACACAGAAGACCACAGTGAATCCACGGATACTGATCCCGATGAAGAAATTTTAGAAATCAAAAAGTCAGAATATCACGGAGCTACTGAAAAGGAATTGAAAATGATGCACTGGTTTGATCAAACTTTTAATGGAAGTCTTATTTTCAAGATTTTGAAACCCAACAATCTTCTTTATCACCAATTCGAAGTTGCAGGACGACATCATCTTTATCTGCATCATATCCTGACAATTGTTAGTTTTGAATTTGGAAGAGACATATTTTTCACTGTTATTTAAAATTGCCTGTTGTTTTTATCTAGGGGGAAGTTATTCGTCTGAAATCATATTTCAATAAAGAGTTTGAAGAGTCAAGAAATCTTAAATCGTCAGTTTTAAAGGAGACGAAGAAAAGAAATAAGAGAATTAGAGAAATTCTAGAATATCTCAATGTTCAATTAGTATTCGGAGATTTGGGATGGGACCCTAAAGAGGATTCGGAAACTTTCTTTACGGTCAAGGATCGTGAGGTGATGTTATTAGCTTACATTCCTGAACGAAACGTCCTATTTCTATGTCCTATGGGGGTTTTAAAATATCATGGTTTTACTTACTACATGTAGCTACCTGTGAAAAGATGGTATTCAGAGGAAGAATTAAAAGCTATCGAGTTAAAAAAGCAGCAAGAAGAAGAAAAAAGAAGATTAAGAGCAACAAGTTTTAGGGAAAAAGCTTTGTATGTGATGATGGACAACAAATTGGTCACTAGACGGGAAGATATGCTCAAAAAAGATATACTAAAACCGAAATTTATGTTAAATAAGGAAGAATGGGAGTATAACTTGGAAGAATATTTCGAAGCTCAGGAATATTATGCTAAAGTAGAGCAGTTGGAAGTTCAGAGGGCTGAATTTAGAAAAGAATTAGAAATTGAATTGCACAAGTTGATCAAGGCCAATGTGGTTAGTTTATTAAACGTACACTTCTCTCTCAACCGGCATCATTCATTTAGATCTTGACGGTACATTTCAGGAATCCCGAATGAGTGTTGACAAAAGAGTGGAAGAACTTTTTCTCTTAAAGCAAAAAGTTGAGGAAAACATTAGAATGGAAGAAATTCGTCTATGTCGAATGACACGGCAAGTTCTCCGGCGCTCGTCCATGCAACATGAGGAAGAGCGACTGAAGTCAGTTGCCGAAGTTAATTTTATTTGTAATGAATTTGAACATAAATCAAGTCTAATTTTCATCATTTGTTCCCAATTTTAGTGTCATGCTGAGAAAACTTCAAGATTCTCTGAAATCAAGTCAAAATTTGGCAGCGCAACTAATAACTCGAGCCGAGAAATTGAATAGCCGTCTAGATTCCATATCGGAAGTAGAGAAAACTCTGGAAAAGTCATTCCGCAGAGATTTGGGAGAAGTGGGAAATTTCTTCGACTTCTTCATGAAATCTTATAAGTAACCTTTACAAACAATTTACGGCCTAGTCGGTATTTTTCGATTTGTATACGTAAATTTTAACTATTACTAACTTTTTTACTAGAAAAAGACCGAAGTTCCCCTTAAGAGGATTTGAAAAGAATCCAGAGGTACCTCCATTAATGCTTCAAGCTTTTCAAGCCGCAAGTGTCAAAGTGTGGGGTAAAGAAAATGGAGAAAGTGGAGCTATAGTTGCTGCAGCTCTGATGGAACTGGAAGACGCAATGCAAAATCCAATTGGTTGTCCTCGATCATCATGGGATCGTTTTGTCCGTTTGAGAAGAGAAAAGCTGGTGTGCGAGTACGAAACTAAAACCATTGGTTTGGAGCTGTTGAATCTTCATAAAATCCTCGATGAATGTAAAAGACGAGAAGAGGAGTTAGGAAATGCTATAGCTTCCGTTTTAACCAGCTCTTCACATGAAAGAGATGTCAAGCTTTACCATTTTCACAATTTCGAGTTCCAAATGTGCTATCCTCAAGGTAGAGTTGAACTACCTCGTTATGACCGAAGAAGTGATTTTTATAATGCTGCCATTATTAAGCAACAGTATGTTGAGAAGAGCAACGAAGTCATCAAGGTGCATAATGTTTTCTAAATATTATTAAAACACTTCTTAACCTTTGCAGTCTCTTCATCGGAAACATTTTTCGGTATGCTGATTTCAAAAATGACAGCACTTTTATATTGAAATAGTGAAATTCATTTTGAAATCAGCATACTACACTACAAAGGTATTATTTAGGACAGAGTTGATCGATATAATATGATTGTAACCTGAGAATCTATAATAACGTTATCTATAACGTACCACATGAAACAAATTCCTTACTATTCTGCACTGATAATTAGCATATTTATTAAGTTGTTTCAATTTCAATTGAACTTTGTTTAAAATTTGAAATCCTACTGTTATAGAAAGTGTCGGCTATAAAATTTGAAGAGTTGAACAAGAATATTAAACAGCATTCTGACCTCCTTCGAGTTGAATGGAAATTTAAAAGGGCAGCATTAAAACATGCCGAAGTCGATACTACGTTTAGGGACATGATGTACATGCGGGTAACTAAACTTCAATCATTTTTATGATAATATATCTAAGTTGGTTGCTAAATAGAATTTAGAACTGATTTGAATTGTGTCATTAGGTTTCTAAAGAAATTATTGATTTTCTGCGGAGTAATGGGGATATCAGAAATATTCAAGATCATCGCATCAGGCGACTTCATAAACTGCAAACCTTATCTGGAACGGTGATAATTCAAAATACTTAATAAAGTCAATTTTCTTTGAATGAAAAATAATTAGTCTTTATTTGGTTTTCAGTACCACCAGCGGTTTTTGGATGATAAAGCAAAACGGAAACGTTTGGTCCAAGAGAACCAACAGCAAAAATTGAAACAAAATTCTCATCTCCAAAAGAAAATTACTAGAATGAACTTGGATGCATGTGAAAAAGTTCTACAATGCGATGTGACTGCTCCTGAAGATATTATAAGAGCTCAAAACAAAAGGCATGCCATTTATTATTTCCTGTATTTACTACAGCACTTGAGCCTAGCTTGTGTAACGTTATCCAGTGCTATAATAATTACTATTGAATATAGAAGAAAATAATTAAAGTTATTTCATACAGGGTACAATTAATAATGAGGATGGGGGATATGATGAGAACTGTTCATCGGTATGTGCAAGATATCGAAGTTCTGGAAAGAGAATTGGCCCGGCAGTGTCATAAAACATTCCCAATATTTTAAATGTCACATAGAATGCTTGTTACACACAATTTGTGATCGTTAAAGTACACATTTGTTGCAGGTATTAAAATATAATATTTCCGTTTATTATGATGTAGTGAGTGAAAGAAATAAACTAGTGGGCTGCTTACGAGATGCATATTTACAATTGCACAATGAAATTGTAAATGTTTAACTAATCTCATTTTCTGTAAACATTAACGCTTTAAAGTGGCATAAAGTCTAAATTTTCATAATTTTCTATTTTTTTTTAAATATATACCTATTAAACTTAACTAAGACCTGCTGCATCAATACATTATTATTATATTTATGCTATGTATTTCATTATGTACTACTATTGACCATGTAGTAATTCAGGTAATAATGTTTAAGTTGATACTAATTTTGCATACAAACGCCAAAACATCATTTATTAAGACAAAAATTCAAGGAACATTGTTTTAGATCAGTTCGTAATTCTAACAAGTATATTACACGTTCTGTTATTTACTAGCAAGCTAAATAAGCCAAATTATACAGTGAGCATTGATTTGATCGCAAAGTAATGTGAGCTTACAAGAAAAACAACGAAAGTACAATTAGGAAACTTGACTAAATGTAAAGTAATGTTTTGTGCAAAAACAATTTGTTATTTAATTCAAATCATTAGAACTTAATGTAGAGCACAATAATAAATCTACTATATGAATTATACCGTTTTTTAAATGAGAATATTAATTTGTGCCTTACTACACAAGTTTAGTAAACTAATCGTGTCCCTGATTCTCCCTTTTAATGAATTGTTAAATCTAAACATTTAAATGTCACATCTGCTACCATAAACACGTTTGTGACCAATTCATATTACTTTACTTAAGACGTGATAACCTTCTCTAGTAATTCATTGTACACTAACTAAGGTCATCAGGGTGAATTAGTTGTAGTAATGTATAGAGGTGTCTATCAAATGTATTCATTTTACACCATATTGACATAATGTATGTGTAGAAAGGGAGTTTTCGTCGGACTATTTAATTATTTTATTAAAAGGACTGAGAATTGAGTTTGGAGGACTTATAGGACAATCTTGCTACACAATATGTCAATTTATTAACACAGTTGACAGTTTTCTTGATATTTATAGTATTGATAAGGTTTCTTTATATAAGATTCTCATACCGAAAAACGATACGATAAATTCAATATAATCAGTTGAGTACACACACGTAGACTTAATTTTAAGAAAGTTCAGTTAATTGTAAGCTTTTTGATCTGAGCGGTTGGGTTTTCTAAATATAAAATACAAATCTTTATCCACTTTCAGAATTGTGTTCATTAAACCTATTTTATTGTAACGTAGTAATTCCTATAGGTTATCGGTTAAAATTTTTTAGTCATAATTACTTCCAACAGTTTTAGTTTGTTTCATTGGTAAAGGAGCGTGGTTCACCATTTATTTTATATCTTTAATGGTACTAACCTACATTGCACAGCATTTCGCTTACCTAACCTATAAATAAAATCGGGAATTTCATTGGTTTGGTTGTTGCGTATGTTCGTTTCTGCATTTGCGTGCACATCATATTGTTTGCTCCCAGATATTGAAGCTAGTATAATATTAGTAATAATTAATTGTTGTAACTCCGTACAAACCTACATTTAAATTCAATTACTCAGTATACAATAAATATTAATTTTATCATACAATCTGGACAACATACTCCTTTAAATTAAAGAATACCAATCTAAGGCTATCTGTATTATGTCTAAAGACTACTTTTTGTGTATAGTCTAGGTATAATATACATAGTAATTGATACTTAAAATTACATTTACACATTGACGAAACACTGAACATGAATTTGATTGCAGATAACATGTTTAAGATTATCTGACAAAAATGTGTGCGATTTGTGTTTGTTCGGTAGGCAATTGATTGAATTTCTTGGATTGATTCATGGTAAAATGGTAACCTACATATAATAGTGGATATCTATTTCATAATTTCGTAAGATCGATTTTACCACAAAATGCAACGTATATTTGGCAGTGTAGTATATTAAATCATGTTTGACCCTAACCTAACTGTATTTACTTTACTATTAGTAAGTACTTATGTATTCGTACCAGCCAATTACAATTAGTACGTATGTTTACTCGAAAAGTTATTTTCGCGTATATCGAGGATAGGCTTTAACTTCTTAGTAGACTTAATTCATATTAGTATTCCTGATTAGAGTAGAGATAGTCCTAACCTTGTAACGTTTTTGAGGATTTTAAATCGACTCTATAAAATACACAAAGGTAATTAACGTGAGGCAAGTATACAAACAGTACAGGTACAATCTAGAGATTTATAAAATTAAGGATATACAGAAACTGTATAAAGTATTTTGTAGGTAATAGAGTACTTCTAGAGCTACGTAGGGAGTACTGATTGGTAGATTTTTGTGAATTAATAAATCTTTTCAAAGTATAAAACTAAATGGTATAGGTCAATTTAATTTCAAGTCCTCTTACTTGCAATGGGAGATTTTCCAAGCTCAAGACAAGTGCCACCACTCTGGTCTTGAGCTTGCTCTGAATGTTATTTGCAAGTGACCACTTGGGTTTCTAAATCACGCAGCTCTAAAATATCCGATTTCAGTTTTAGCTTGATTATTTCTCGCCAGATTTCTTGACGATGACTTTGATTGAGAATACCCATTCGCTCCAGGGCGGAAGAATTCATTCGCAGCAGCGTCCTCCCATTTACGTTATTCTAAATAACACAATTTTTTACTTCAAAACTACACCAAATCTCTTGCATACCACGAATAAGACAGTAAAACGGAAAAATTTAGAGAAAATAACTAACCTTGTGAAACAAATCTGAATATTTTGCTCCTAAATCTCCACAGTGTCGACCAAACCACTGGACAACATCTGGAACTGTCCACAGTGCAGGTGGTCGTGGCCTGGTCGTCCCTCCCTAAAATAACATTAAGTTAAGTTAAGTACAGCTTTATAGTCAACTCGGGCTCATCAGTATACACGATACTGAATCAGTACGTTCTCGTAAGATTGCACCGCTCTTCCTCCCATGACTCG
>JABASH010005838.1:0-11458 GCA_019776445.1 Tomocerus maximus
AGCAATATGTTTTTATCTTGTTTTTTACTAAAATAAATGAATAAATTTTAATATCTTTTCCCAAACAGACTATTTATGTAAACTATCTATATTACTTCAGAAGATCGATATTACTATCAACATAAATAAATGCACTATTGTAAATACTTATCATAAAAAGAGGCTTACTATACAATGCAAATAACCTCGGCTCCAATGTCAGTTATCATGCAACTTGAATATTGGTTTATGAAAACTTATAATCTCAGAAAATGTGTCCACTGCCATAGCCAGATTTAGTGAATTTGCAATGGTAAATTTTTCAAGCAATACCACAAAAAATTTTGTTAAAGCAGAAAATCCTTGTAACGAATTTGGAAACAATGAGCTGTCTAATTACGAATCCCATCGACATCACTGATATCATTACAACGTTGCATACTCACGACTAGGCATAGCAATATTGTAATGATGATGAAGTACTATATATTTGAGTCCTCAATTTGCATATTGTTTCGTCTTGTCATCCTACAGTAAATGGTACTGCGAATACTTTAATGCTGCATGGGTACGTTACTATATGCACACTATACACACATACTACTATCACTCTTGATAATATTATAAATCACAGGTAACTATTGCAATTTGTATGTAATACAATAAATAAGAGATAAAAATTTACTCCTTGTATGCATACTAAATAAATAGTAATGAGTCATGATAAACAAGAAATGTAAATACGAAAAATCATTGCTATAATCGTACTTATCGTGGAGGCATCCATGGATAGTCCGGTGTAAAGTGCATGTAATTGTAAAATTATCTTATTGAAAAATAGAATTGAGTAAATAGTACCTAAGAAGTTTTTTGACCCTCCCAAAATGATTTGCAACTATAAACTAGGGTCTCTATATTATTATTCGTTTATATTATTATGTAAGGAGTCCTGTGCCTAGCCTCCTGCCTACCCTGCTCATGAGTACCTACGCACGATGATAACCCATTACACCAAAGCCAAACGAAGATTATATGGGCTGCCCAAATCTGGAACATAGTAAGAGTAGCATATTGAGAAAATCCAAGAAAGAGTTTTGAGTCAGTAATCAGAAAGAGAACTCATCGTCAGTTCACTGACAAGGAGAGTCTCGCAAATGGTAACTCTCCGACTGTGCCCCTTGTCAGGCAACAATTTATTTATTTCAATGTTAACTTAACTGCAAGACCAATCCGCGTGGCATCAACCTTCTTCATATGAAATCACATCTGCTTTTAATACTGAAAAATGTATTCAATCAGTACTCACGTCTTCCCGCAAGTAAAATATTAATCATGCCATCAATCAATGGCGTCAGATGCTTGTTGCTTTACTTCAGCCTAATTCTACATGGACACAAACACTCAGACTGACTCCACAACTAACTTGGACGAATGCTAATACACAGGGTCATCCTATTATTTATCACAAGAGCAAACCGGTCTGCATTTATTTTTTACTCCCCAGCTACTTTGCTTGCAATGCAATGACATCATTGAATTTCCCTTGAAAAAGGTGTTCGTATAAAATAAAAGTTTTGCAGCCTACAAACAACCTACTTACTTGTCCGTGTACTTATGAATCTATCTACCATTCATTATCATCGTTTCCTTACCGTCGTCGTCGTGCTTACAGCTCTACCGCATCATTCATTCCTTTCATAATCTATCTCAACCCGTAAAGGACCAACTACGTACCTACCTACAATAGAACCAAAGCTACGTACCACTTACTTATTTAAGCATGCTTCAATGCATTCAAATTGAAATGTAGGCAGTTAGGCACCTATTTACTTATGCAACTGGTGTACTGTTTACATTGCACACGAATACCCTGCCTCAGACTCTCGACATAACCACTCACTGCTTAAATAACCACCAATTTCCATTCCACCTGCTTTTGCAGTAACCAACTATCCAAAATTCTTGTGAGTATAAGCCCAGCAATGTGTATTTAATTAGGTCTATTTAATTAATTTCTACAACTAAGTACTAATACCATTGCACAATGATTACCTGCAGTCACTCTCATCCATGATCTATTTATTAGAGCAGATATAAACTAACTTATGCTAATTTTTATGCAGAGTGCTGCAGAGTGCAAAAACTAGAATAATTGGAGAATCTTGTTATTATCATCGTCAGCTTGACCTATGAGAACAAGACATGAGAGAAGTAAAATAAGAAACCAAGCTTGGAAAAGCTGAACAAAAATAGAAATAAGTGAAAATTTTCGTTTAAAAGTAACATTTGGAAACATTCAGAGTCAACACTAACGGATTTTGAAATAGAAATCTCGTAAAACACTTTTAGTGTTTTAAATATTTTTGTTTTTTGACAATCGTTTGTAATTTTCATTTGTAGTTATTTTCCGAATAAAGTTTGTCTGTAATTTGCAAATTTTCTGACAAAGGTAAACCGTACTATGGCTGTCGTTAACGAACAAAAATGTATTTTTTCACCAGCGATGAGATGGGTTATTATATTAATGAGATCTTATAGCATTACTCAAGCTGTATTTTAATTAAATGATGCTATGACATACATAATATTTCTCAAGCGATATTAATAAGTTCTTTAGCAGTTAGTCCAATCACGCACTGTTACATGTGTGTACTGTAATTATATCAGGCTCTTTGAGGTTCCTGTTGCATTAAGCCATGTATCCAAAAATATGTAACAAAGACAAATAAATAGGTATTTCGCAAGTATCAGCATTTGATGTGGAAAATAAAGTCTTGCTTTCACTTATCAATCTGGCCTAAGCATTCATTTAATAAGCCGAGTAACAACTGCAACTTCTTTACAAAGTTCATCTTTAATGTTCTTTGTAAATGACACTCCAGAAGTTTTATAAAAGCATATAAAATAGTTCTCCAAATAATGTTTATTAAATGAAGCAACTTAGATGAGTTGAGTACCAGTAAATTTTGTTTTGATAAGGTTGTTGTGGTAGATTTTCCTTTTCAAATGAATTGAATTAGAATAGAGTTCAAACAATCTAGCAACAGAAAAATGTACACACTAAGTCAATTTAATGAATAGGAAGCCACATTGTAAAATGACGAGAAAGTTGTATCAAGTACTACAAGGGGATAAGAATGCATAGACACAAGGACTCATAAACAGCAAATAGCGCAGCAGTGGAGCTGAAAGATGGGGAAAGGATGTTTATTATGGCTGTCTGTAGTGGCAAAAAGCTCTAAGGATACATAATTATGAGCATCGTACAGAATTCTCTTTCAAGAATGTTCCAGAAATCAGGGATGGCATTATGCAGGGAGAACAAAACATGTAGTAGTAACAAAAACTCCTGATGTATACATCCATAGAGTAAGTACGTACTACTGCATATTATTACTTTCTCTAACTATGCTTAATCTCTAAAATAAAAATTGAGTTCCTTTGCGTAGGAAGGGATATTTAAACCCATTGATTGCAATGGCAATGTTTTTAATAACAAGGAAAGTTTCCCCAAAATACTAATGAATGCTCACATGCACCTTTTAGACACTGATCCCTCCCCATTTTAAACATTATTGAGAAAAGATAAGAACCAATTAATTTTTATGCAGCTTATAAATAGAAACCATATAAAGACATTCTACTACTAAAGTTTAACAGTAGTCTGTAAAATATTTTTTGTGAATAACATTAGAACCAAAATTAAACGTTTTAACGTTTAACGTAAAAAACGTTTTAATGATTGTGTAGTCCTGGTACTAACTGAAAGAAAAGGTAATAAGCATTGAATAAAATACATTCGTCTATTATTGCTATAGGTTAAGCTAGAGTCCGTATCTACTGTCTAATCGTTTGATTTTGACAGAGATTTAGTTGTTACTAAATCCTATTTACATAACGGACTTAAATAATACTTATGTAATCAATTTCTATTAATTTGGACGTAGTGAGTACTCCTTAAATGTTTCTTACAATGCCCAGATACGCTAGTTACTTTAGAATGAATCCTGTTCTGATAATTACCGAATAGTTTAGCTGTAAGGAAGGATTGATTGTCTGAAATCCCGCATTGGATGACAAAAGCGATAAATTAAGAATTAAATAATGTAGGAAATCCCTGTGTGCAATTGCCTTCAACTGCTGGGTTATCTAATTGAAAGTGTGACGATGATTCTGGCTAGCTGTGATAATAATATTATGAGAATGTGAAGACAGATGTAAATAAATTTGTCAATAATTTTTCCTAGGAGGTATGTAACACATCCTGAAATAGAACATATTTTCTGGGAAATGGTGAATTGTCGGTGGATACACTTAACGGTGTGTAGCAACATATGTACATAGACTGAAAGCACTTAACTCAAGACGCTTCTACTATATTGGCGAAAGTATCTTATCTGACTTAAGCGTTCGTTCTAATGTTTTCCTCGTCGCTAGGAATTGCTCATATGAATCTAAGCGTATATACAGTTTGTCTAGAACAATAGGAAGGAGCTGTATATAAATAAGAATTCATCTGGTTGCTAAAAAACGATGATAGTAGTGAAGTAGTAATAGTATAACGTGTAATAGATATAAGCCGTTAAGAAGGGAAGAGTGAGTCTGGCGATGGTGAGTAAGTGAGTTGGAGTAGTGTATGAATGGTCTATGGGGACTCACAACGAAGCAGACCCAATTCAACTTTACACTGTACTCTACTTAAAGGAAAATGCTAGGCTCTCTTCCCTATCTTGTAAAACCTACTGGGGCAATCGGCATGGCACTGACTGATGATATAAAAAGCCGTTCGTTCCGGTCGGCTGAAAGAATCAATACAAATAATAAAATGGAGTAGATGGGCTATAGACTTTCGAATTAGATGTGCGGTAGGTATCTCCTATTATTGGAAACAGATTTCTCTGCAACTGCCACAATTCTTCTTCCAATGCCTCCATTTTCTATAACAATGTCTACGGATGACATACAAGTCAGGACTGAGCCAAGCAGAAATCTAATATTTGGGGAAACCAATACTGTGTAGGTTTATATGAACTCCATACTACAGTCAGCTATAAAATGAATCTTTGCACAGGAAGTGCCTATCTTGGATTGAGGACATTCACGTATTATTTACAACAACATAATATCCTATCCAAAGTGATTGATAAATAAATACATTACCATTCATACAAATGCCGTGATAATCAGGCAAATATTTACTTAAGCTACAAGCTAAACGTGACATAGTATTAAATAACTTAATAGGTAGGCAATGCTGTTAACTGCGACGGACGGGTTTGTTGAAGTGGACTTATGTATTTATATATAGAGAGGGACAAGTATTATTTAGTCATAAAAATTCATTATTTCAATGTGTGCTACACAGGCACACGAAACGAAAGATAATGCTCACATAAAACCTTGTCGGTCACATCGCAACTTCAACTGAGAAAAATAAAGGATCGAAACTCTGAGTGTGATAAAAACAACACGTTTGAGAGAAGGCTTGCATTCTATAAAGCAATCAAGAATAAATGATCAGGTTTTTGCTACTCAATGATGGGCAAGTTTTAAATTACTTTAATTATGCCTACATGGCACATTTAAACAAGTTTATCTCTCTAATGTTTATGTAGCGTGTAAGTATGCATTATAATAACATTCTACCATAGCTCTGCACAAACATAATAATATGCCGTGACGGGACTAAATGAGACCATTAGATTACATAAGTTCACTACTAACTTGGCTGCAATTGATTCAAAGAAAGAGAGTGATCTGGATTGAGATTGGATGTAACTAACGATGAGTATGGAATTGTAAAGTGCACCTCTAAACTATGTAAATATCAACAATTATTTTATGCAATGCTACAGATAAGAGTGATTGAATTATAATAGAAAAATCAAGGGAATAGAAAAATCAAGAGTTGATTTGGTATCTATATCTACTAGTGCACATTGTCATAGAGAGACAGAGACACACACTGAGATATAAAGTGGTGTGATTAGAATAAACTACAGACAACGTTATGCAAAAGAGACCAATTGATTTGAATGGAAGTCAATTTGACCACCACGTCGGCGAGTCGGCTTTATTGGGAATTTATGTGATGTGGCTTGTTACTTCATCCAATGTTATGTTAGTTAGGTTAGGTACATAGACACAAACAGATTTTACTATCTACATACATAAGAGTGAGTCGTACCATATAATATACCTCCCTGACTGATAAGTACTTGCTACAGTTGAAGATGAGCGGCTTGGCTCTGTCTCCTGTATATAATAATATTACTTATGCGATGGGACTCTGTGTGACGGACTCACACTCACAACAGTCACACTCACGCAAGATATAATGGCATAACAAGTATTTAAAGTAAAAGTAAGAGCTGATAGCAAATGCGAATGGATGAAACATTTGTTTGCTTAATGGATATTCTTGACGGGATGGAATGGGCTAAAGAGTGTTTCTATGCCCAAGTCAAGGTGAACATAAAACGCTAGCGTCTGACTCATATTAATTGCGTACTTGACAAAGAAACCATACGTTAAAAGGTATTACCATAGAAGATTTCTTTTGGGTAGCTTTCTTGTTGTTCTCTACTTCTCAGATATAGCTTGTGTATGTTCAGATGATTGTTGTCACGTATAATTCGTTTGTTTGCTTTCTGTAAGGTGACTTGGTTCTTTGGGTTGACGTGAGACAAGTTCAGTCGAAACTTGGATTAGGCTTCTCCTACCTAGTCCTACTACCAAATCCCTCAGTCAATTCTCAAAGAATGGAACAAAACTCAATCAAAGTGATGATGAGACGAGAGCATGTGTGTCTGACTGACTCCCTTCCTCGCACTCATACACTTCAATCAAATATTATCTCCTTTAATATTGTATTATGTAAACTGTCACTGGTCCATCACACATTTTTACAGACAATAAAAATGAAAAAGTCTGACAGAATGTCAAGTTTACTATTTTTCTCGATGCAAATGCATACTATTATATTTTTCACAAGGATTCAAGGAGAATTAGCAAAGTTTTGAAAGATTTAGATTCACTGCGTGGAGTTCACAAAACTATATATAAGTAGGTACCTTGGCTTGACTTGATTTCATTGTACCTGAAAAAAGTGCACAATACACACAATATTTTAATTCCAGGTATGTCACTAATGAATGTAAGTGAACAAACGAGTTTGTTAATTCTCAGATACAACTAACTAGTCGAAAGAAGTGCAGTCTACCTGAACACAAAGCATCATTATCCCAATAAAACACATTTGGTGAAGTGCCAAAGCGTCAGCGCAAATGGACTTTTTGTCTCATAATAAAAGAACCACGCTTACATAAATAAGCAACATTACATTACTTAATTGATGCTAGAAAAGTCGTTATTACTCTGCAAAAACACGATGCTTTGTGTTCCTGACCATTTGTCTTCCTAATATTTTCAAGCTATCTCCAAAGTAATTTCTTACGGAATAAATTCTCAACTGTCAATCATTTCTTTGTGTAGTAACCTTATAAATGTACTTAGGTCTATTTATATCATAGATGTACTCACTCAGCATTATTATCGCTGTACTCTAGTCAATATTATTATGGAACTGGAAAGCAAAGCCGAGTTGGAATCCTTAGTAAGTCTACAATAATGATTCCCTCTGGCAAGTACACGTTTATTAGTAACTTTAAAACTTTCGTTTAATGATCAGAGTCTATAAAAAGCACTATAGAAACACAATGAGGAAGACGTGTGGACAAGAATAATTGTACGTGAAACACTGTTCTGAAACGATGTACGAAATGGTCACGTCGAAGGAAATGTTATTTAATAAGGTCACAGTCGTAATTGTGCAAGAGTGCAACTGTGTACTAGAGACTTTGAAGGTTATCGGAAACTATTAGAGAATGCGATTGTATTTACATGGAGTGGTTGGAACGTTCGTTGGTCCGTTCCGTTAGTAAGGTGAGTTAGTTGCGAAATGAGAGTTCGTGTTGGGTTTTTGGAGTAAGTAGTGGGTTGAAAGAGTTGGGCAGATACAGAACCCTACAAACACAAGTTCGTCTGATTCTCGTAGTCACTTAGCACATCACTCTGCTAAATATGTATGTGTACAGTTAATAGCATTAGGTCTGAGTGCGTTGTTCGTTGAGATGGTGTGGATGATGAAATGAGAGTTGTAGAATCTACACAACTGGTTCCAGAGACCGAGGATTCTGTTGTGCTTCCTCCGCTCGCCTGTCCTCTTCTCTTTCTCTGTCACTACTGCAAAGTCACTGGAACGAAAACTGGGAGCGGAACCTGTCGGCTCTGTCAGCTGTCTGGGCTGGAGCAACCCTAAATTACTTACTGGAGAGAGAGAGAGAGATTCAAATTCCGAGTATCATTTCTCCATATTACTCTCTCCTCTCCTCTGCTAATACTAAATCCGTCCTTTCTACAAATCTTATACCATTATTATTGTACTCCCTTTTCCAAATCAATTCGAATTAGCACTAGGACTATCTACCTCCTAGTAGTATGTCCTGGTTAAATGATTCACTGCTGGAAGCAGTAGGACGATAGTAGTAAGCGGAGTTACATATATAGAATTTATTCCACACAAGTCATAGACGTGTCGTCTCTGTCATTTGTGAGTTTATTGTAGGCAGGCAGTTTTTTGATGTTGAGTGAGAGTGAAATGAAGTGAGTCGTTGTAATGTTGTAAGCTGTATGTAGTTTATATTCACGTGATGCTGACTATAGAAAGAAACGACCAAGCACATCATGAGACGTACCCAGAGGAAACGAGGTTAGCACACACACACACCGTTACTTGTTGTAGCGTATACGATGATAGCCTTACTTGCTATTGCTACCACAGTGAAAGTGTAAATCTGCATTAAATACTTATACGTTTACGTATGTAAAAGTGTCTATATACTAAGTCTCTCTAATATGCTCGAGTAGACTAGTCAAGTGTAGTTTAGTGTATAAAGAGAAAACGGGATTCTTCTCCAGAGAGTGAAAACACTGTTTGGCCGTGATGTTGGATGGAGCAGGAAGGAAAGTCGAAAAGTCCCCGAGACGACCCTTCCCCGATCCGCACTCGCTTAAGAGAAAAGAGACAAACTCAATCGCAACTTTGAAGCTGGCTTGCTACCCGTGTTCTCCGATCCCAGCCTGCTACTCCCGCTTCTTTTCCTACCCTACATCCAAAGAGGTTGGATATGCATCATTTTACTTTCTGCATCTCGTGCCCTATCTCCCGGCCCTTCACTGGCTCTCATATTATCTCTCTTACAGAACTACAATACCCGGGCATCCAAACATATCTTCCTATTTATGCCTTTTCTGCTCTATTATATCTGTTCATCCTGTGCAAGCTCTCATATCCTATCCTCCTCCGAGAAGAAAGTAGTTGCCAGCAAAATGAACTCTGAGTTGAAGTAGAGTTCAACTCAGTTGTGAGTTTGCGAGCAGATGCCGGTTCGATTGCGGTAAAAATAAAGCGGCAAAACGCTAGCTGCCTCAGCACGGTCTCGCCACACATCTACACTAATCCAGCACAACTTATGTACTACACGAAGCAATTCTCTGCCAGCGACAGACAAACTCCCTTCTTCCTTGACTCATCCGAAGACCCCAACCAAAACGGACGACTTGTGTCTCTTGTGCAATTGGATCATTGCAAATCAGCCGTGTCTCACTCAAACTCCCTTTCTCTGCAAACACATGCGAATTACGCAGTTTTACATTTTCTTCGTCTCTCGCTCCACTTTATATATCATTTATCCCTATAACTCCAATCAAAACATCCTTTGTACTTCAAATCCAAATTTAATCGCTATCTATGTGGCCAGCTCTAAAGTATAGTTTGTGTATCATGTCGTGTGCATTATGTTTAATGCTCCACACTACAGAACCATAAATGCATTAAGTACCTATCTACATAATTATTCTCCATTAGCTAACTACCTACCGTTATATACAATTTACTACAACTCTAGGCTTAATTACTATTTCATTGATGCCCACAGAAAAATCTGATCTTTATACTACAGATAGTAAACCTATGACTTTAATTTATTTTTAAATTACACATAGCATTTTACCATTTTCATCTGCAGCAATACCTTGTCCATATAAAATATTTATAACCCCACAATGGTTTTACTTCTCGAACATTTAAAATTTTTTTGAAATGATTAAATGGGAACTTCTCGTTTGACAATAATAAAATAAATTTCTAAATGATAAAACAACAGCTAAGTTCAGGAGCAAAAGATTCCATTGTCATCTTTCGCCACAGGCATAGGAAGTACAGAGAATCTTAAAACAAAAAGGATCTTTCTGAAAACGTATCTATATTTTATACGGTATCTGTAAGGTATAATATTTCTATAGCAGGAATGGAGTATTTGTACCTCTGTAACATAAGTATCTGGTAGATAATATTATAAGTATGTAATTCTTGGTGTTTGAGATGGACTTTCTTGTGTCACTCGATCTGTTCACTTATTCTGTCTAGTTTGCTCTCCGCCATTGTCAGAGTCTATCATGAGTTTTGTGTGATATATCCCGTTTCCTACGCACCAGGCGTCGGTTGGTGAGGAAAAAGTTGTGCTGGAGAAGATAGAAGAAATATGACAAGCTACTTTGCCGGTCAATGCCGAAACATGTCCAGCAAACACGTCCTCGATTCGTCACAATCCTTTCCCGTCTGCAACGTGACACTATTGGGAAATTCACCCCAGGAGCGCCTCTCCACTGCAATGGTCTCTGCCTTTGATATAATGTATATGCATAGCATATTTTTGCCAACTTTATTTCCTTCCTTCCCTAAAAGAGAGATACAAACACATATTTATAAATTGAGGCATGTCCTGGCCTGTCTTTCATGCACTTATTCTGCTATGCCGTCCTTTTCAAGCTTTGTGATGTACATTATGTACTACTCTGTGGTCTCCAGCACTCTCTCCCATCGTCCCCACTATATAATAGCTCCAGCACATGAAATAACATCATGGAGGACTTAGGATCTATATTAATGTGTATATATGTGTCTCCATTCCGCATCAGTTATTCTCCTCCGTTCCCAAAAATCTTTCTCCATAGAAATAAACTCTGACACTAAGTACGTATGTAAAGACGGACACGCATGGTAAAAAATTCCATTCGGATTTCACTTCATAGATACACAAGTTCATCTCATCATAAACAGGAACTCAGCATTTCCAAATAAATACTCTAGTAATATAGTGTCTAGATAAAATTGATAAATATATAAACTTTGAAGGTCATTCCTATTAAGATTCAAAATAATAATACCTAGACTCCTATAAAATCCCAAAATGAAGTTAAATCTTGGCCCCCAAGTGATAAAATATTTTCTAAAAACATATTTATTGGGTAAACTTTTTCGGGGCCCTAAAAGAACTCTTTTGGGTAGTAAATAGAATTCTTTTTGGCCTGTATGCATTGGGCCCTAACATTAAATCGGAGGGCCCTAAAAAGAAAT
>JABASH010005839.1:0-11458 GCA_019776445.1 Tomocerus maximus
GGGGGGGTTGGGGCAAAACTCTGACAGCTAAATGGTATGCCAATGAATATGAAAAGGAATATGACCACATCCTCTGGATCGACTGCGGGGAGGGCAGTCTCCTCAAGTCATTTGAAAGATTGGCCAGAGATTTGGAATTGAAGTATTTGGACAAAATGGATTTGAAGGAAATGGCAACGAAGAGTTTTGACGAGTTGACTGGATTCAGATGCCTCTGGATCTACGACAACGCGGAGAATTACAAAGGAAAAGACGGGATCATATATTTTCTTCCAGAAAGCAAAGAAAACTTTTATTGGATCATCACGTCAAGGAGTCGGGATTGGGGAACCAAGAATGTTGGATTCGGGAAAATAGCTGCCCTAGAATTGGACATTTTCAGTGACGAAGAAAGTCTGACCTTCTTAAAATCTACTTTGGGTGATTCAATTGTGCATTCAGATTCACAACTCAAAGAACTGGGCAGGTTGACGGGAAATCTTCCGTTGGCTATTCAGTTGGCTGTGGCTGCTCTGATCGATGGAAAAATTAATTTACAAAATTACATTGATAAGACATCTTCTGAGGATTTAGGAAATATTCTTGATAAAGAATTCGATGACTACGAAAAGACGATCAACAAAAACGTCAACATTTCTTTGGATTTAATTTTAGAACAAGAAAACGGAAAATTGGCAAATGATATTTTGATGATCTTTGGATACATTCAACCTGATGACGTTCGATTAGGATTCTTAATGAAAATTTTGAATATCAAAGAGACCCAAAGATTGGAGGGAGCGATACACTTGCTAGAAAAATATGGTTTGGTAAAAAAGACTGGAAAAGTTTCGATACAGATCCAAAGTGGTGGCTTTTTTTGGAATTTATTCGGCAAAGGAGGTGAAATTGTAGTGAAAGAGAATTTGATGAGCATCCACCGATTGCTGCAGCAAGTAATTCGTCACAACGGAAGAGGGACGGAGGAGGAGACATTGCGAAAGATTCTTGGCTGTCCGGGATTCATCGACTACAAATTACTTCCATTCACCAAGTACGCCAACGCTGAACTTCAAAAAGAATTCCCAAAAGTCAAGGCCGAATTACTGGACCAAGAGCAACTGAGGAAACTGATCAGAGAAGAAAGATTCGAGGAATCTGTGCGACTGGCGAAATTTATTTCTGAAGAATTGCAGACAAACTCGTCGAGATTCAATTACGCAATTTGTTTGGCCAAGAATGAGCAGTTGGAAGAATCTCTCGACGTCCTCGAGAAACTGGAAAAGGAAGAAAAGAAAGAAGAAAAATGTTTTGATGTTGTAAATATGGGTATGCTGGAATCGGAAAGTCAAGTTTCAAGGGATCTAATCCATTTACATCTGCTGGTTCTTTACGGGAGACTCAACAACAAAGAGAGATTGCAGGAACTTTTGAAGAAGAGGAAACTATTCGAGTTTATTGATTCAAGTCAATCTGTGGAGATTTTGATTCGAATTCTCCATTCAGATGTCATTAAATCCAATTATTCTCTGGTGAAGGGAATAAATTATTCCACAATCACATTCAAGTTGGGAACAAAATCAAAAGAGATCTTTTTGTGGGACTGTTCATTGGATTTGTCTTCGTTTGATCGACTCTCTCCAACGGAATTGACATTATGGAATGTTTTATTCACTCGTGGAGGACAGAAATTAGAGGAAGTGAAGGTCAACGAATTCATTGACTTGGTCAACATCAATCAACTCACACTCACAGTTTATAGGAAGAGTACGAATATGTGTATCGATTTGAGTGGGTACGTCTCTCTCAAATATCTTTACTTATTTGATGTGAGATTTTTGGGCTGGAAGGAATCCAAATGGAATATCCAGAAATTAACATTATGGCATATTCCTTATATGGAGAAGACGGAAATGACAATCAAAGAATTGCAAATCAGGAGATCTTCTTTGGACATTTCCTGTCTCCCACGGACACTTCAAAAACTAGATTTGGGCCGACAGATAGAAGTTGTTTGCACTGGAGAGATTGACTTGCCCAACTTGAATTGCTTGGAACTTGGATATATGTCCAATTGTTCCTTCTTATCTTCTTTCCACTCTGCCAACTTTACCCACATCCACTTCGATATTATTAGAGAAGTGAATGTGGATATTCTACCTAAAAGCGTCACCCACATCCAAATTACTGGCGGTGAGGAGACGACGACGATTATTGTTGGTGGAGTGACGAAAGTCGACAAACTCATTCTAGAAGGATTATCTTTTTCTGAACTCGAGAAAGTCTTGAGTCACTTTCAGACAGACGAACTCGCTGTTCATTTTATATTTAGAATTCGACCAAAAGAGTTGATTGAGTTGACTAAGAAAGAAATCAAGAGAATTCCCACACTCCTCTGGAAGGAGATGTTCATATATGAAATGACTCCATTTGAGCCAATGAAAAATTCCATATACGAACATCTCCGGAGAATGAGACTATTCCATAGTCAAAGTGAGGTGTTAGTATATGGATTATTAGTACATGAATCGTTACGACTGAGACGCACTCAGAGTCATACGATTCAGAACTACATGCGCGCGCGCGAATTAATAATGAATCGTATGACTCTAGACATAAATACTTCGGAATTAATCGTATGCCTCCAGTTCTAAATACTTCGCAATGACTCGTATGCCTCTAGATCTAAATACTTCGTACAGAATCGTATGCATCTAGACCTAACTATTTCGCAATGAATCGTATGCCTCCAAACCTAACTATTTCGGAGTGAATCGTATGCCTCCAAACCTAACTATTTCGGAGTGAATCGTATGCCTCCAAACCTAACTATTTCGGAATGAATCGTATGCATCTAGACCTAACTATTTCGGAATTAATCGTATGCATCTAGACCTAACTATTTCGGAATGAATCGTATGCATCTAGACCTAACTATTTCGCAATTAATCGTATGCATCTAGACCTAACTGTTTCGCAATTAATCGTATGTTTCCAGACCTAACTGTTTCGGAATAATGAAAAATTAAAAAGTGCCAAAAAAATTAAATTATTGACATTGCATTTATTTCTTTTAAAGTATTTCCATACAAAAGAAGTTTTAATTATTCGGTGAACCTTCTGCTTCTGGTTTCTTTATCTTCTCCTTGAGAACACCATTATCATCATAAGAGTGAAAGAAGTAAGACAACGATTTTCCGATGAATGATTTTAATGCACAGTCGTCGGCCTCTACAGCATCATGATAGTCTTTAGAATCGGTGGCATTCTTTTCGTCTTTCGCAAATATCTTTTGAACTCGAGAACAGGGCGACAATTTTTTCACGATCGCTGGAAAAAATAAAAAACGTTGCATATTTTATTTATAGTAAGTGATTGTAGATAAAGCCAGTCAAAATACGCGTATTTTGACTGGCTTTACTCACTCATGACAAAAACTGAAGGACTTATTAGCTACATATAATAACCTTCGATGAAAAGTAACAATATAGAAATAAAATGTCCAAAAGTAGATTGTAGATAAAACCAGTCAAAATACGCGTATTTTGACTGGCTTTACTCAGTCATGATAAAAACTGATGGACTTATTAGCTACATATAATAACCTTCGATGAAAAGCAACAATAGTAACAATACAACAACAGTAAATAAAATTTCGAAAAGTATATTGTAGATAAAAATCAGTCAATATACTAGTTTGGGACCTGACTCGCCGCTCATTTATCATTTGCTACCCTCAAAATTATTTAGTATAAATTCGTATACCTAATGATTGTTATTGTCACTATGTTGAGTTTGGTATACTAATTTATGCTAAAGTTAAGGTATGGGGGTGCTAGTCTATAATATTTCACCTTAACTAACCAGTTGCCAAGATAATTAAGAAAACAATTAAATCAAGTTGAGTCAGACTCTTGACTAGGACCTCTATAGCTGGTTTGTAACATACACTTAGTGAATAAAATGTAGATTGTGTTTACCCATGACGGATAGGGTAGTTTCTGGCGGCAGACAGGAAACGGATGTTCTCTTTCGGCTGTATTACAAAATAAATAAATAATTGTACTATATATATATTAAAAATAAAATTGATAGAGTTTGTCAAATCCTTCACCTTGACCCAGACAGAGTGCAGCTTCTCAAAAACTTAATATTGTGGTAATATTTGAGAGCTAGTGTCACCATTGTTTGTCGTCCTTTGGCCGATTGCAATTGGAATTGCACTTGAGATGAAATTCGTATTTCCTTTTCTTCTCCATCTATTTTGTAAGTTGCGAATGGATAATCGACCTTAGAAAAAACAAATGTATATTGATGGGATTACTGCAAAAGACAAAATGCAGCAAAAATGAAAATGCAAAGGGGCCTACAAAATACGCGTATTTTGTAGGCCCCTTTTTATATTACAGGTACCTTGGAAGGTGACTGAGCTGCACTTCCACTTGCTCCTGAGTTTTCGGCAGCTGCTTGGTGTACTTGGACTTGATCACGTTTCGCTTTCTTGATTTCGGAGGAAAGAAAGTCCAAGCGGGCATCCAATGCCTTGTTTTGCTTAACGATGTATATAATGGCTTTTGGCATGTCAAACTATAATATAATAAAACAAAATACAGTAATATGCAGTACATCAAATTTTATACGAAATGTATTATTTCATTTTAGAAAAAGAAAACGTACATTCCCTGCTTCGTCAAGAAATTGCTCGTCTTCCGATGTAACTTCTAGCAGCGAAGGGTCAACACCGTCCATTTCCTCTGAGGTAAAAAGGGGAAGGTCTAAACCTGAAGAATCCATGTCGCCGTCAGTCATTGAAAATGCTAAATAGACGATGTAGAAGACGAACTGGTGGGTGAGATGACTACTCGCCGAGAATACTGTTCGAGAACAAAAAGACAGACGCTCTTCCCACGCTGACCATCGAATGCCTATGCCTATCGCCCAATTGCAAGCATTGCATTTTGGCACCATATTCAAAGAAAAAAGTGAGGCGGTTATGTATAGGCAAAATACGCGTATTTTGCCTATACATAACCGCCTTACTTTTATACAGTTGCAACTAATAGAGCGGCATAGTTTAAAATTATGTTTTCGTTCTAATTATCCAGATTTTGAACTCGCTTTCTTTTAAATTGACATTTCTGTCTTTCAATATCTTAAAAATGGGGAAGTTCACCAACATGTCAAAAGCAACTTTTTACAGACGCCTACGACACTTGCAAACTGGTAAGAAAAATTATATCCCTGTATGATATATTTATATCTTGCTGAGTATGGTCAAAAAATAAAATTTCTATTCTACATAACATTCATTCAATTAAATAACATGATGCATTATATATGCAGATGGATTACCAGGAGTGACTAATAATACCCTAGACTCCGGCATTTCAGAGGACATCGTTGATATGAATTCATTGCGTAAGTAAAAAATGTATTTATCGAATTTTGTGGAATATGATTTCGTTCTGATACTTTATTTTTTATAACATTAATGAAATTGCAAAATACGCGTATTTTGCAATTTCATTATTTCAAGGGTTTTAAAATACTTATATTTCTACGTATATAGTCGCTGCAAATCCTGCAATTGACACTGGAGTCATTGAGCTACGCGAACCTAACCCGCATGCCATGAGCATACTTAAACTTGCTGAGAACCACAATCTAACAAATACTTGTGTCAGTGATATCCTAAAACTCATAAACGATGCTAAATTGGCTACCACCACAGATCATCTGTATACTTCGTATCGGGAATTAGAAACGGAGCTGGACATGGAAAAGATAAATGTGAATTGCCATATTGTATGCAAGATTTGCAATAAAGTCAATTCCCATTCCCTGTATGACAGACCATTCGAACATCTAATTTGTTGTCAGCAGAAGGTATCTCAAAATGATGACCACTTTATAGTGTTTGATATCAGAAGCCTCCTTCAGCTAAAGCTACCATTATTAAAGGATACAGTAATATATATTTTTTCAATCCTTACAGACTTTAATTGATAAATGTTGAAGTTCATGGGCAAAATACGTGTATTTTGCCCATGAACTTCTACATATAACATTTAGGAATTCCCAAATTTATACATGCATTCTATTTTTCATTAAAGGTATCTTTTTTGCAGGGAAATGCTCAATTACATTCAAGTACTATGGACAACGATTTATCTAACTGTGAAGCTGTTCGCGCCTTAAGATCTAAGGGGGGTTTAACAGATTCAGATTATACACTAACCCTAAATACAGACGGAGCTGCACCATTCAAAAACAGTAAAACGTCACTGTGGCCAGTTTTAGGTTTCATCAATGAACAATCTGCGATCGGGAGAAAAAATGGCGTGATAATGATAGGTCTTTGGGTGGGGAAAACTAAACCAATTTTTTCTGTTTTCTTGGAAAACATCATTAACCAATTGTCTGATTTGGAAAGAAATCCAATGATGTGGAAGAAATTAGATGACACTGTCATTTTTAGCAAAATCGCCGTTTTATGTGTCATGTGTGATTCAATAGCTCGTCCCCTCGTTCAATTTACCTACCAGTTCAACGGCTCCTATGGGTGTCCTTACTGCTACTACTACGGTCCGACACACTACTACCCTTCGTTTGACGGTACTCTGCCTCAACTTCGAACCAAAGAAAGTCACGCAACCGATGTAAAGAATATCGGTATACCTGGATGTGCTACTAGCCGTGGTGTCAAGGGACAAACCCCATTTATGAGACTTCAGCACTTTGATCCGATTTACGGTTCGTTCATAATGTTTTGTCATTTTTTACAGGGTGATGATTCTATTTTAAGACAGTTATTAACAAAATACGCGTATTTTGTTAATAATTGTCTTAAAATAGAATCATCATGCAATTATTATAATGTGTGAATATGATTATAATTTCAGGATTTCCACCCGAATTTTTACAGGGTGATGATTCCATTTTAAGACAGTTATTAACAAAATACGCGTATTTTGTTAATAATTGTCTTAAAATAGAATAACAATGCAATTATTAATGTGTGAATATGATTATAATTTCAGGATTTCCACCCGATATAATGCATAGTGTCTACCTTGGCGTTGTGAAGACTATTACTACAACTTGGACGAATGAACCGACAAAGTTTTTTTGTCGTACAAAACCTATCGAATACCTGGACAACTGTTTGATTAACCTTAGACCTCCAAAACGAGTATCAAGACTCCCAAGACCACTTTCGCTGTGCAAGATATGGAAAGCTCAAGAGTGGTCAATGTGGCTTTATTATTACTCCCCTGTTATTTTACAGACTGTACTGAAAGATAATTACTATCAGCATTGGATAAACTTAGTCAGGTCTATGTCTATTATAACAAGCACTAGGCCAATGACACAAATCCTATTAGACCAATGCACGGATCACATTAAGACGTTTGTTTCTTTATTAGAAGACTTGTATTCGGTTAGGGCTTGCACGTTCAACACGCATATCCTTCTTCATCTCCCTCAGTTTTTAAAACAATACGGGCCGTTGCACTATTTGTCAATGTCGGCTTTCGAAAATTATAATCACACTATGAACACTTACATAACCAATTCACAATATGTGTCAACTCAAATAGCAAAGCGCTACCTACGCAGCACAATTTTGAATTACCATAAATTAGCTTTTGGTGCCCCTATAACGAGCCATGGCTTAAATGTCAATGGGCACACTTTTATGGATAAAGTACCATTGACTACAATTACGAATAGTGAGACATTGGTCGAATTTCTATCCAGTAAATCTATTGATAGTAAAAGCGCACAATACTTTCGAAGAGTATACACAAAGGATAACAAAATGATACACTCTACTTTATACACAGCCTTCCGAAGACGAAATTGTACGATTTCAGCTATAGAAGATGGAACATCATTTGTTTGTGAAGCATTTGTCGTAGATATGGAAAATAAGAGAGCATATGCCTTTGGTAACAAAATCGAATCGTACCCACTAAATACCCTATTGACGCACATCTCCTTGTATTCCAATTCCGTTAAATGTCTACACCCCATCGAAAAATTTCAAGATTCTCTAATTATTATTGACCATGAGGAAAAACAATACATTGTCTCCTTCTTAAATTCAATTGAAAACTATGCTGAATAAATGTAAATGTATTATTGTTATAGGTTTGATATATATGTGTGTATTTATATGTGCGATTTCAATTAATAAAATTGTTTGTGCATAGACAAAATACGCGTATTTTGTCCATGCACAAATAATTGTATTGCACATTTAACATGAATTTCCTTCTTCATCTTCCCCAGTTTTTAAAATAGAACGGACTTACATAACCAATTCACAATATGTGTCAACTCAAATAACAAAGCGCAGCCTACGCAGCACAATTTTGAATTACCATAGATTAGATTTTGGTGCCCCTATAACGAGCCATGGCTTAAATGTCAATGGGCACATTTTTATAGATAAAGTACCATTGACTACAATAACGAATAGTGAGACGTTGGTCGAATTGCTATCCAGTAAATCTATTGATAGTAAATTAAAGCGCACAATACTTTCGAAGAGTATGCACAAAGGATAACAAAATGATACACTCTACTTTATATACGGCCTTCCGAAGAGGAAATTGTACGATTTCAACTATATAGAAGATGGAACATCATTTGTTCGTGAAGCATATTTCTCGTAGATACTAAATATATACCCTATTGATTCACATATCCTTATTGTATTTCAATTCCGTCAAATATCTTCACCCCGTCAATAATTTCCAACATCCCATGAGGAAAAACAATTCATTGTTTCGATTCAATTCATTGTTTCGATTCAATTCGTTTATTGCATTAAGAGAATTGTTTGTGCATATACAAAATACGCGTATTTTGTCCATGCACAAACAATTTTATTGCACATCTAACACGAATTCGCTTCTTCATCTTCCCCATTTACGGGTAATTATATGTATATATATGTATATTATTATATCTGTACTGGTGAGTGATAGTAGTCAGTGATATATATTCGTATATCACTGACTACTACGGAGAGGTACTGGCTCGTATATGAAGTTTAACTTCTATGTACCAATGAGAGAAGTATGGATACTTCATGCCATTCAACTTGTGATAGTAGTCAGTGATATGTATTCGTATATCACTGACTACTACGGAGAGGTACTGGCTCGTATATGAAGTTTAACTTCTATGTACTAATAGGAGAAGTATGGATATTTCGTCATCAACTGCGCGCTTTAGTAGTCAGTAGTATGCGTTCGTTTATTACCGGCTCCTTCTACTAGGCATCTGTTCGTGTATGAAGTTATCCTATTGAATACTAATGGTAGGAGTATGGATTATTAGTGCAGAATGTGCGCGTTTTGGTGCTCGGAGTCACACTACTGTCTACTTCTAAGAAGTAACTAGAGGTATATGAATGAAATTAGGACTTGGAGGGACTTGGAGGCACATAGAAAGCGGCGCGAGATGAAAAAAATTCAAAACATTAGTGCTCAGAGTGATACTTCTGTTTGACTCTGATTCTGGATGCCGAGGCGTGGGTTGCAGTCGGAGTTGACTGGGGTGAAGAAGATTTCTCGATTCTCTCCAGCCACGTCGACAGAAAAACAGAATTTTATTTGTGGGAGGGAGGCAGGGGCAGGAGAATTGAGAAGGGGGAGTTTGAGAAGTTAAACTATTTGTATTAAACTATTTCTTCTGGCTCGTCCCCCTCCCCCTTTATTTCTTCTTCCACTTGAGGGGCATCTTCCTCTCCATACTCCTCTGTCTCTTCATCCAATTAATCCCCTCAATTCAGTCTCACGGTAATAAAAAATAATTTTCTGCATTCTCTATTTATTCTTTATCCTCTTCAAAATTTAAAAAAAATATTTCCTTTTCAGCATCCAAATAAATAAACTCAAAATTGGCATAAAGTTTTCAAAATTCCTACTGGCGTCGCTACCTCTATAGAAATCTGGAAAAGTACATTGACAATGACCAAATAAGTAGTGCTATGTAAATCCGTTTTCGCTTCCTTACGCTGAAACAGTATACACTTCATTGCTATCATTTATTAGATAATAGTGTACTAAGGAATCAGTAACTAAGACAATCAAAAAATACTGTCCCCCCAACTTGGAGTACACAAAGTAACTGACTTTATTTTAAAATTTTGTAAACACACCATAAATACCATATTTAATACTAAGCAAATAGAAGACACCTACTGGTGACCCGAAACCCGAATACTTATATGACCTGACATGAAGCCCGACTTTGCACTGGTGATCCGAAACTCGACACTGGTGACCCGATACCCGAATACCGGTAACCCAAGGTGGGTAAATTTCCATGTCGATGTTTTTACGATAGTTAGACAGGCGAGGAAGATATTCTATTTTCGTTGGACAACGTCTGGAACAAGATAGCATGTCCATGTACTTTTGTTCCAGCCAGATGGTCGATCTCGCCTCTTCTTTGATTGCATTGCAATAGAGAGCCTATTTGGTCATTAAGCCAGGTACTCTACTCATGGTCTCAGAATGAGTCCGAAACTTCTGGACACATGTCATTAAATCCCAAATCATCAGAAATGAAGTCATAAAAATCTTCAGAATAAAAAAAAATATTTTTGAATAAAATAATTAACCACTGTAACTGTGTAACTCAGTCTTCTTTTACTGTCTTAATAAGAAATCATCTGTTTATTAGCTATCCAGATTTCGTTTCTTCATAAGGCTATAAATAATGAAATCATAGTACACATACATTTAATATATCACAAATAATAATTTGAATTTGCCATTGGAGGAAATGAACAAAAGGTTTTTTACGAAATATGTAAGACATTATATATAAGACATTTGAATTAAAATATCAGAAAAATTAATTTCAAGGGTACGTTCCACAGGCCAGGGGTTAAAAACTTATGCTACAAATTGTAGCCAAACCGTTTGAGAACATCAAACTTTTTTCAAATATAAGAGAAAAGAAAACCTTGTAAGTGCAAGAAAGCCATATTACATAATTTGAAATTCACAGTAAATGTTATGATAATCTTTTGTTCGGGGTTCAGGTATTTAACTCTGCCTTTTGTTCCGGTATTTACCACTGCCTTTTAACGGGTATCGAATCATCATTATCCGGGTCACAAGTATTCGCGTCTCGGGTCACCCAAAATTTCTGGTACCCAATGGAATGTGAAAATTGAAAACACATGACAGTGACGTATTCGGGAGCAGGGGGGCTTGTTTTTATGGCTACATGTATGTCATGTATTTGGTAGCGAAGAGGACGTGTAGTGCGGAACTTCTATGGAAATATTCATATGGAAAATTAATTATTACGAAAATATTAAAAGTGTACAGTAGGTTGCTATATGGCCAAGTACACAAATCGGAGTTTATTTATATTTATAAAAACGTCAAGCAGAGTCATGTCTTTCAATAAAAATTATTAGGTGCCCAATACTATCTTCTATATATCAAAA
>JABASH010005840.1:0-11457 GCA_019776445.1 Tomocerus maximus
GCTTAGTACAGAGACTGGTCCCTAATAGGACAGTTTGTACTGCACATAACAAGAGTTCACTTGCTTAACGGTTGAGTTGACTTAGAAAACTCCAGCCCTGTTCCAAACTTCATTCTCAAAAGGTAAAAAGAGTTAAGGTAACAAATGACTTTTGGATGTTCCCTGAGCGAAAAATCTATTTTGGCAATATTCTCCATCCCTCAATATCTGTCTTCTCTGGGAGTATTTCTTTCCTAGCTTGGAGTCGTTAATACGCGTTGCTTGTATCTTAGTGTCTTGTGTGCTAGTTTTACATTACCTATCTACAGATGTGTTTTCTAGCCTATAGGCTTATTTCCGATAGCAGTGTGTATTTTTTAAACCGATTCCCGGTATAGTGTTATAAGGTACGTGATCTACAGACACACACAACAGAGTTAAAGTAAACTCACGTCAAGATTTCTTCTCTGAACTGTAGTTTGTGTTCTGGTGGGTGATGTACTTTCTTTTCGCTTTTTGCCTACAGATCATTCATATATGACGGTGTTCTTTCTTCCTGCCCGGAACACCATAAAATAACATCGGATGCTTATATTACACACAAAATTTTGCTCACTATGCATGAGAAATCGAATTTTGCGCTGCAAAGGAGACCAGCATAAACCCGAAGGTGCATAAGTTGACGAACACCACAGAATTGAAGCCTGGCTCTTCCTAGCCCACTTTTCTAACTCTTCTTTAGTTTCATACATCATGGACGTGGCATCTTTATGTACCTACTCCGGGTATTTCTATGGATATTTCCACGCGGAGGTCTAAAAGAAAGCAAATATCATGTAAGGAAGTTCTGCTAGCTATATGCTAGCTATATGGCTACAGGTTATGCATATATGTAAGGAAGGGATACACAAACAGCAGACACACATTGGCATTCTAAACAGTAACACACAACGCAATCCATACCTATCGATAGCCCTATTTATACGTCTATACGTGGATCCTAGTCCTGAGCAACATGAAAATACATAGAGTATTATTTCTACAGCATTAGCAGAACGCACATCTGCAATAAAAAGCGCGTTTCGGAATACGAATGTGGAAAATCCGCATTTGTCATTCATACATATAAGTTTGTCTATTCATGTGTCATAATGCCTGCGTAGGAGTATCAACTAACGTATAAGCAGTCCGGTTAAGAATCTCTGTATCCAAAGTGTGTATCCTCAATTCATTTCAATATAGGAAAGTTTCTAGCTCATAGATACTTTCACCAAAATAAATATATAAGATGTATCTATGAATAGTTTGTCTATATTTGTAGTTTTTCTTTAGCTGTTGGTGTTCCGTTTCTATAAAATATGCAGAAATACATAAATCTTGAGCTCACATTACCTCCATTCCAGCACAGCATCCAAATGCTAACAGTGTACATAAAGTTAAAGTTACACTTTCTTTTTTTCTTACATTTTACATAAGTATGAAGTTGTGCCGAGGCAGTGAACCCAGTTCACATTGTAAATTATACAGATAAGGAGGTAGTTCAATTGGCTTAGATATTAGGAAAATGGACCAGTACGAACATAAGCATGCGCTTGGGTGCTTTATGGAATACAACTGCAAATATTTACAAGGATTTCCTCAGTAAACTTGCACCACACACCGCTTTTATGTTCCATTATGTAATAGCATTCTAAGACGGTTAGCATATAGAAGATTCCTAAGTACACAACGTATTGATACAGAAGTATATGTGCCATGTGCTTAGTGGACGACATAACTTAGGCTAAGGAAAATGCAAACAACTACTATACGCACGCAACATATTTATTATCCTCTGCTATGCTAGGACCGTATTTATTTGCATAAGTACATTCATAAACCCGGGTGCAGGTAAAACAGGGTTGGGGAATAGATTTCCCAGAGAAGAAACGGGCATCCAAATAAATTCAGTGGAGGATGAGGAGAGCTAACAAAAAGGAAGTTTCAAAGGTATTTGTTATGCACGACAGAGGAGCGAACCACAATCTACGATCTCGGTTTCAACTTGAAGTATCTCAGCTTGATGGAAGAGACAAGCCTTACAGTTTACAAGGGGACCAGCCCACATCGTCATTCTACAGGGAGTTTAGCTCCTTTTCCCTTTAATTTGGCAAATTTAAGACCCTCACGTGGTTCAAGTATGTGTAAAAGATGTGTTACTCTCCCGAACAACTAGCTCCATATGCTTTAAACTCTTATCAGTGTTATTCTATGGATATTGGCATTTCGAACTGATACACATCGAAGCTAGAATTCTAGGAGGGGGATATAGATTAAGCTCAGCCTGTTATTGTTAGATATTACTGCTAATATCACACAAGTCAATATCCAGAGAGATTGCTGGATATATCAGATTGTTTGTGATGTAGGAGGCAGAGTAATACTTATTCTATGCAGTGTAGTATGTACAGAACTAATGCACTGAGCTGCCTCTCGCTTGTCGTGTGAAAAACACATGGGAAAGCAAAGATTTAGTAGGCGAAGGATTTATGTCCCTCATAAAGTACAGTCTTGTCGTTAAGAATGGCGTTAATGACTTGTGCCGCTTAACACCACATAGAACGACTGCCAGGAGGATTACAAAAGCACAAATACCGATTTAGCACTGTATTTGTAGATGTTAGTAAAGCAAAACTATGTAAGACCAAAGGACGACTCAAAGTTCACCGACCAAAAGACAACTAAGGACTTTTCTTTTTGTGCTTTCCGTTGCGTTGTACTCTTTCTGTTACTTTGAACAATATACTTAGTTGACTTTGACTTTGGATGCTCCCCTTCATTGGAATCTTTGTGATATTGATACTTCTTTTATCTCTCTCCTACCCCAGAAGAATCTTTACAACAGATACCATTATTTCCTTTGGAATAACCCTTAATGATAACAGAGATTCGGCACAGCTCTGTTTAACTAAGGCACACAGAACTTCCCTCCTCCGTTCTAAAGACTGCTAGAATGACATTCGAGATATTAAAACGTGGTAATGCAGGGGTAGCACTCGGAGTGACAAAGTTAAGTCGAGACAATCGAATTGTTTCACACCCACTGTCACATCGAGTTGAAGAGAAGCATCATTACTCACTCAAATCGAGATGCGACATTGAAATATGTCCTTTGGATAATATCAGGAGGCTAATTATTTCCTTTTCATCTGTGCTGTGTCACGGCACGTCTTTTCTATTTTTATAAACTGTCTCCGAATTCAATAGACCATATTACATTGCATTGTTTGCTATTGTTAGCTCCAACTTCCTATGAATTTCTGTTTTTTCTCATCTTCTACAACAATAAAATATTCAAGGTGCATAGTCTTCTTTTACAGAGCCAGGCATGTAGTAGTAATTTCATTTCTTCTGTGATCTTTTGTTCAAAGTGCTATTTGCGGCTTACATATAGAAACCATAGAATATAAACAGGTGCTACATATCTAGTACTAACGATACCTTTGATGGACAGACAAGAGTTATTTGTTGTATAGAAGATAATACGTATTTCGCTCACATAATAGAAAAAAATGGAAAACAAAACTCAAAAGAAACTTGGCAGCACACAATGTATGTTAATAGCATTTTATATTTCATCTCTGCCAGAGAAAACAGTAGATTGCAAATAAATTGCTAGCACAAAAAGTTTTTTAGTTTTAGCAACAATAATACACTTGGGAAACAGACTCATTCGTCTCAATCAAAATACGAGAGTAGAATAATTTTTGCAAAAATAATGAATATACTGTACACACTAACACACTCAGCCGAGAAAATATTTCTCCCATACATGTACCTACATTTCAAGCAGACATATCAAGAACAAATGTGGATTGTCTGCGAACGTGTGAGGGAGGGAAAAAATAAAACGACTTTTCTCAATATGTTTCCCTTAGTTTAAACATTTTCTTCAAGTTGAACCATCCGGGGATCCTACTCGTCTTAATCCGAATAGAAGTAAGTTATTGCCAACGTTTGTAGAATTTAATACTTCTGCTGCAATTGACACTACAGTCAAGCTACTTACACGTTTCAGCTAAATGTAAGACTTGCACAACAGGATTCCTATCTAAACTACAACTAGAGCACAAAACACAACAATTTTTCTAGCTTGCTAACTTTTCCAACATTTCTCTATTGTTCTGCGATATATACACGAAAGTATGCAAAAATTCTTCTAGAGTGCAATGCAATATTTTATTCCTTAAATACGGCAATGTCAAAACGTCACAAAGTTTAGTAGCAGAGAGACAGTAGTCTAGCACACTTTAGTTACATTTAGGGGAAACTTGATTCCAAGAAAACAGGGATAGATGTGATTCATGCTTCCAGGAGGAGTTGTAGTAGAAATGAAGAAATATTGGCACACTTGATGAAAAATATGATGATGACACAGGGAATTACACAGAATGCAACGTGCTGGCTCCACACATACGAGACTTCCGTTTATTCTGTATTACATTTTTCCTTTTTACTGCTATATCCATGACGGAGAAGTGCTTAACTTTACAAAATCTCGTTTGAATGTTACCAATGACATCCTTAGTCAAGTGAGGGAAACTATATAAGATGAAAAGGGTTAGCATTCGTTAGTATCAGTAATACAACAGGAATGTTAAGACAGAGCAGGATGAGATGCCTCTTGCAGACAGACATTCTTAAGGCTTGACTAGGATTTAAGTAAACTAACTAAGCTATAGGAACACTTCAATTCAACATGTCGCATAAGTGTGTGTTATGATAATAAATGATGTAGGAGGGAGGGAAGGAAATAACATAGTGGTACTCTGTAAAATATGTGACACCAGGTCATGTGTAAAAGTCGCACCAAATGAAATCCAGAATATTCTCCTTGTCGCGCTACGTCTATATCTCAGTTAAATCTGTATCTGTCACATTTCCCCAGTCTATTCATTTGGTATTACTAAGAATCTTCTAGCGAATCTTCAAAATATCTTTAACTCTCTTTTAGTATTAAATGCGTAATCATACATCAACTGCTGATTGTAATAATAACCCATACTCACCTGAATACCAAATGAACAGTAAATATTGCAAGCTAAAAGTGAAGTCATTGAGCGTATATCATGTACATGGGTTTAAATATTGAATAATTTACTAGATAATACTTTGGATATAGAAAGCGTCCACGAAAATCGAGCTATAGAACTTATCTGTAAACAAAAGTCGGTCCAGTTTTATAATAAAGAGGTAGTTTTAGTTTGTTCTGCAAAGTAATAATACTTTGGATATAGAAAGCGTCCACGAAAATCGAGCTATAGAACTTATCTGTAAACAAAAGTCGGTCCAGTTTTATAATAAAGAGGTAGTTTTAGTTTGTTCCGCAAAGTTCACCGGCTGAGTTAATGCAGTTTTCATGATCTGAACTTCCTACTACGGTTACTCAATTTTGGCTATTTTGCGAGAGGAAAGTTTAGAGACAGTTTCTTTTCACCTCATGCTATTCACACTACTAAAATTTATGTAGAGCAACTTGAGCTGGTTCCCTAACTTTAGTTTTAGGTATTATCATGTTTAAATGGATATTAGGAGCACAGAATATTGGCAAAACTTGCCCAGCTATATTATGATCGTGATAGCATAGTAATACAATTTCACGGACATAGTAGCCTAAATTATTAGGAGTTTCTCCTCCGGATTCCAACCTGTATGCACGTAAGATGTAGGGAAGCACGTCACATCACTCTAACATAACCCACTGGAAGCAATAATGATGCAACATTCTGCAGTATAGTATCTTATGGTAGCATCACTAGATTTATTTATTTCGACTACAAACACCAGCTTTCACCTTTCATTTGAGCAGATGGAAGGTATTGACGAAGGCGTATTAGGATTTCCAGGGAACACAACACACTTACATACAATAGGAATTTCATTTTCATGTCAGAAATATGTGCGAGTCATATCTTTGAGTGAGCGAGAGGGGAGCCTTTTTGTTAGGTAGGGGAGGACATACTTAGGACATGTGAGTGACTATAGGAGAAAGGAAGTGGAAAAGAGAGTGAAAAGGAGAGTTAGCGTCAGAGTGAGTGTCATGCAGAGTAAGAGTCTCTCTACGCATTCCGTATCTCCTCTGTACGCAGGAGACGTCAATGCAAAATGTGAATTTCATCTTTTCCAGTTCCGTCTTTGAATAGGTTCTTTCCCTTCCTTTTCATTTTCTTCATTTTGCCTAAGAGCTCTCAAAAGATCACCTTCACCTTTCCTTTCAGGCAGTGCGAGCAGAGTTAAGCTGAGTATTGATCAGGAAGGATAAGAATGAGATAAGGATACGGATGGCAGCCACTGAGACCAGTAAGAATAAAGAGCTCTTGTCTGTCCCCACATTTTTTTCGGATTTACTTTTTCGTCTGGCTTGGCTTCGCACGTCTCCTCAAACTAAACTCACACAGGACTCTCTGCATGTGCAATGGACATTACTGACTTGACTGACTGACTCCTGGACACTCTTGTCCAGTGCAGTTTCAAGGATTGGATCTATTTATTTTGGAGCTTAAGGCTACTCTGCTACTGGTACACATAGTTACGTTAGTTTCCTTACATCCCGTCCTGAGTACACACACGATGTGATGAAATGAAGAATATCGTTGAGGTATGCAATAGGAATGTGTCACGGAAAAAAGAGCACAGTGGGTAGGCAGTAGGTAAGAATTAAGTATAAGAGATTCAGGAAGACGAAAAACTCTTGTGCCGACTTCCACTCATTGAGATAGATAGAAGAGTTCCTTTCCTTCCTCTTCCCTTCAATTCTTTCAGGCTTAACCTCGTTTATTTTCAAGAGACACTAAACTCTCCAGTTGTTCTGTTCTGCCACGATCGCTTTCTTTCCTCCTAGAACCAGGCAGGGAGCATAGACTGCACTTGCCACCAACTCAACTACATAGTAAACTAACCATAACCGCAAGTAGTTTCACTTTCACAACTTTTCTCCGTTTCATTTGTTTTAACAGGGATTCCTCCTCGTGTGAGCTCTCTTCTATGGTCACTAACCTTTGTTCCATCTCTCCAGCTAACTCAAACTTTGCAATTTTCGCAAAAATGTTCTCCTATGAAGTATGCAGTTGCTATTTATTTATTATAGCTGGAGTGTATTGTACATTTATATAATCAACCTTTAGGTAAAAATGACATCCTTATGATTTATACATGTTCTTTGACCCATTTGCAGAACTAAGCGAGCTAACAAAACTAAACTGTGCCATATCAAAGATAGTAAATCTACGTATCTTTTGTTAGCCGATCTTTCTTTCATGGCTACTATAAAGTATAAGACTCGCTCCCTACTTATTCACCTCCTAGGAATCGAGTTTTTTCTATTCTTCCCAGACACCATTGTAGAGGAGATACAATATGTGATGCTGAAACGAGTAAAATCTACTGGCATCTTTCTTGCCTACATTGCTTCTTCGTTTTCCCTAGTGCTACCATTCCTCTCATACCCAACTAGTGAACTGAGCGGGGAAAAGTCCTGAGTTAGTAGGTTAGGCACTGAAAAATGCCTTCCTTATCACGTAACAACGTTTAGTTTCAGTTAAGTTAAAGATTTTGCTGCATGAAGCCTCCCTATGCCAAAAAATTTAATCCTTCGAGAGAAAGCTCAAACTAAGACACTACTTCAATTCTCCTTCCGTCTAACTCACTGCAATACACGGAGACACACTGGAGGCAGAGAAATGCCATCAACATCAACATCACAATCCAATTCAACCATCTTTTTCTCCCCTCCTACAACAAATGCATCTGTAGAATTGCAGGGTATCTCCATGCAGCTTTGTCATGTCAGTTCGCCGTTGTTCCTATCTCGCCATATCTATCTACACTCCTAGAACTATTCCACTCTAAACCTTCTTCACTCCAACTCTTAGCCAAAGTTTACTTTTACTTTGACTTTCTACCCTCTTTCTCGCCCACGTTTTGTCATATACCTTCTTCCAATCAACTCACAACTGCTTAACTTTCACGAAGGCTTACCACCAAAGAAAATTTAAACTCAAAAACTTATCACTCTGCAATAATTAGCCATTAGCATGGCTATACACATCTTTCCCGGCTAATCACTCCCTGTATTCCATTTAACAACTATGAGTTCCAGGAAATCCTTGTTCAGTGTTTTTACTTTATGCTCCATTAATGAAGTCTGATGGTAGGCGTAGTGAGTTTAGAGAAACGTAATTAAACTCCCCACTCAAAACTAGGTCCTCAATGGAATTAGATGGCAAATACCAAAATGATGGCAAATACGGAGAAATGGAATTTTAGCAGAATCTATAATGAATTTTGTTTAATCACCAACTACTGGTGTCAAGGACTTTGAAAAATGTGTAGGTCAAGAAGACTCTTTGCTGTTGGAAAGTATAAATCAAATATATATTTACCTCCCTAGTCTAGGAGTTGAAAGCAACTGAATTCTATTGGTCTTCCGCTTGTGCACAAACACATTTTACCCTTTATTATTGTTTTGTGCAGAAGGAAATAGCACACATGCACACAAAAGACAGAAAGAATGACACAAATAGTCTTTCATTCGAAATTGCTAACCTCAATCTTCCCCGGTTTCCTTTTCCTAGTGCTTTTTAGCTTCATCGTAAGTTAAGCTTGTCTTGTCTCTCCACGGCTTTTGTAGATGACCTCTGATCTCAAAGTCTTTCTTTACTGAACACTTTCACTCTATCTGTCTTTACTCCTTCGCTCGTTCACTTTCTTTCAAGGGAATCTCGATTTTATTCTCACAATCAGATGTACTTTTATATTTGTTATTAACTTCCTATAGCATCTTGCGTAGACTACAACTTTTCTTCCTACCTAATTTTTCAATAGAGTACTTCTAGCAACCGAAAGTAGTCTGAAGTAACTATAAATATATTGCGCTACCTAAACAGTACTCTCTGGAAGAAGCCGACATAAACTGAAGAACCACAGACCATAGCTCACCGGAACTCGTCTAGTGCTTAACTGGTAATCAACGCCCTGCGATAACACGTTAGAATTTTAACCTTTTCTATCTAACACTATACATCTGTGTACACAAGTATTCTTCGTCTACTACTCCAATCCCAGCATGTTTCATACCAAATAACAGTCAAGTCACGCTAACTAATTCAGCATCAGCCGTTTTCTTAGACAAACACTAAATAGGAAATTACAAATACTTTAGAAGAGTTATGCTGGGAAACACGTTGTGCACCTAAAACTAAACTTTCCTCGCTACTTGCACCACGAGCAGTTCTTCAGTAGCACCAGTGCATGTATAACTATCACATAAAATACTGTCTACAGAGTCTATCTTTAAGAACGTTATTTACAGATATATCACAGAGGCTACTAATATCCAGATGCAGTCTGAGATACAGAATCCAAAACTATGCACAAGCAACTCGCAGTCGCATATGTAATTTGAAGACACAAAGTACTATTCAGTCAGGCCAGACAACGAGTAGACGAAAAGCAATAGCAATAATAGCTTAGTACAGAGTCAGTCCGTCGAAACCTCAAAAGGCAAAGGAATCTGTAACAACTTGCGAAACACATCTGCTCATAATGGGCATTTCCTGCCTTTCATTAAGGCAACCGAGGCCAAAACCCATCTTTTATTTAGACATTTATCGACCCAGTGGATTTAAAATGCATGCCAACTATTATGCATGTATATTTATCATTTATGTATTTTATATTCGATAATATTTTATTGTTTCAGTTCCTATGATCTCTGTCATAATTTATGGCATACAACTTGTTTCGCATTGTTCTCAGAGAGCAATTAATTTGCATTAAATTTTTGGAGTAAAGCCACATTCGCAGGGCAGAGCCACAAATTAAATAATAATGCATCCGCTCATAAAAGCTCGCGTTTTCGTCTCTGTCAAATCGTTAAATCCTTTTCGTCCACTCAAAAGCAGGTCTGCAACTAGAATGTACAAGATAAAAGGACTCAAGTTTCTCACCTTGGAACACAAGCGCATTACTAATTATAAGGTAGAATGAGCAGAGGAACTCGTAGACTGGAATCATTTCTACTACGTATGTACTGCCACGTACTGCTGTGAGTGGGTACATCGAAAGGAATATAAAAATCCAAGTATGTTATCAAATAGGGACGCTCGACATTGAATTGACATGAGATTGAAATGAACAAGGAATGAACTCATTACCCATTTCTGACTTGGTAATTGAGTTATTATGCTGTGTAGAATATTGACAGGACGCAACAAGATAATTTTCACTTTCTTTCCACATACCTACACACATTAAACGACGGAAAATTGCAGAGGAATACGGTGAGAACTTGGCAGTCTGCGAGGAAGCCATACTGATGTGATATCTTTATTGCTCGCCTCCCCGTTAGTTAAATACTTGATTGAAATGGAAATTCCTACACGTTAAAGGGAGACTGCACTGTATTAAGTAATTTAGCTCTCAACAAAGAGTCCCACAGCTCTATACACAGACAATAGATAATACTTACCTAGGTACACAACACACATTCCGAACATCATACACATAGCTGGCCGAGAAGCAGAAAAACGTACACAGAGTAGGAATGCATGTTCCATGCATTTATATTTAGTTTACCTAACCATACGTCTAATATAAATGTACAAACCTCACTAACTGCTAAAATCCCAACCTCCTTGAACCCACCTAGAAATTACATGTATGTACGTAGATAATAAATAGGCAGAAAACTAGTAATCTAAACAGCACAGCATAATACTTACACACAAGCACAAGGTACTTATACTAAATATCCCCTATACTAGGCTCTACCAGTCCAAGACTCGTCCACTCGGCTGGACGCTACTACTTATACACTACTGGCATCGGTGGAGTGTAAGTTTACTTATACAGCCACAGTTCTCCTAGCTATAACAATTGCATAGACCTAAATATACATTACTTATTATATAAACTTCCACCGTGGGTGAAATACATAATTATTCCACATGGCACTACTATACTAAGAAAAAAACACTTTTTTGTTCTAGTCATCGACTCAACTTAGTTAACCAGCTCACAACTCAAGAAGACTTGTCCATAACAATACAACAGAAGAGACAAATGCTATGTAAATATAACAATAACAAGTGCAATTATGTAAATACCCAATTTAATAAAATATAAATTCAAGAATGAACTACTTGAGTAAAGAAAATATGCCCAATGCAGTTTTACACGAAATTACATTAACTACCCGTAGTTTTAGAAATGGGCACAATCAAATCTACAAAAAATTTGAACTTTTGCAGAGTTAAAAATGCTTAATATTTAAAATGATGTATAAAAAGTTAAAAGCTTGTCTACATAGCTGTTGCCCGACTTTCGAAGACTTAGCAAACTGTCTGTCTTTGAGTATAGATATAGAGATTGGGCTGAAAATGGTTGAGGAATAAGCAAGTTGAAAACTGTCTAAGGAAGGCAAAGCTAACATAAATAGTG